>JAQISU010000087.1:13850000-13857500 GCA_029339505.1 Unio delphinus
AACTGGAATGTTGGTTTCTTCTGTCGTGGTATAAAATTCAAATTATCGACATTCAACTTAAAGTACAGAATAATCTCTGGAGAACGTTTAGAAACATCTCTACGATTAAAGTTTTTGTTTCGTTCTCGAAGGACTTGTATCCCTATTGCATGCATATGTTCTTGCTTACATTTACAGAATATGACATGTCCAAATGTTGAAATAAATCCTGTACCTTATATCCCGGTCTCTCGATATCATAAGGAATATATTACCTTACAGATGCTGCAAATGTCATTAGAACCAACGTAGCGGCAAAACCAAAGGCTCTTTTCGGACGTTTCACTGGAATGAACAAACAAAACCATTATAGTCGCTCAGAGTCGACCTTATCTTCTCGTTATGTTGCAGATTTACATGATCGAGATAACATAGGTGAGGACAATTGCAACGAAAGCAGCTGCGATGATGGTACAATATTAAAACTATTACAATGATCTGATAGATCCAAGTAATCCTTTATAAATTCATTTAGAGAATATTATTTCCAATTAATGTTCTTAAGAATTACACGCCTTTAGACAAGATACCTCATAATGCAATAGAATAGTATTATGCATAAAGGCTATTGTACACATAATTACATAAGTTAATCTACCTTAAATACATGAACTATATATAATGGAAATTCTTATGTCTCTCCAATTTATATCTGCAGATAACACTCGCCAGTTAAAGAGTGAATACTATGTCAAGGTCGCCGTACTAATAGATTCATCAATATGGAACTTGTAAGTGCTTATCCTTATCCCTGAATGCACGTTGAACGTTAACATAATGATTATTTGCGAACATGATGTTTATGTCTCTCGCTGGTGTTAGAAAATTATAAATACGTTTGACTGATTTGTGAATTCATGGTTCAGCTTTCTTTACAATAACGTGGACCGTTTTAGAAGAACGCTTTTGACACAAATCATCCCATTTTGTTGTGGATTATTGTTGTAAATAAGGTTGTGATACACAAAGTATTAATTCCTGCTTGAAGTTCAGTTGGTTTCGCTTCTGACAGTTTTAGTTAAACCCTTTGAATCACCGCAAAAGTTGACGGCCAGACCAGGGTCTGAATTACTTTGAAAAACATCAGAGAAATTAAGATTGCTTTTGACGTTTACATTGACTTCGTTTCTGATTTTAAATATACATATTTAAAACAGTGAATCCAGCATGCTCTTCAAAACTTCACCTAATGTAGTAAACTCTGTTTCCAATTCTACCCATGAGATGTTAGATCTTCTGAAACAGGAAACGTTACCTGAGCTTGCTAGACATTTGGGTTGTTTCTGAAGTAAAGCCAGCTTTAATAAAACAATGACAACACATATGTTTCATGATTGAACATAATGGGGATAAAAGTGCTAGATTAGACCGTCTGTCTCTGGCATTTATAGGAAAGTAAGGAAATTAAAGTCAAAATAACTAATCAGAATTAGAAGTATCAGATGTTAAACAAACTTGTGGATTTGTAAATTAAAATTGAGATGGGATTCAATTCAATATGAATAGACAGATACAATCGAGAATTACAAATGCATAACAAAATGCGAAATGCAACTGAAAGTCAAATTATTAGAACTAGCATGGGAAGCAAATTGCACCCATATTAATAGTATTTATATTACCTGAAATAGTGTGTGAGAACCCACTTTTCAAACAAAAATGGATGCTAAATTTATTCATCATAGAACAAACACTGAATACATTAACATCAGGAATAAAGAGTTAGATTTTGTTATTGCAAAGTGTCCGCATAGGGAGAAAGAAATGCATATTCAAACAGCAAACAAAGCGAGAAAATCGTCAATTCAGATTAATCAAAAGAAAAGAATTGCAAATGAAATTGACTGATTTTACAATAATTTAAAATTAAGCGACTGAAAATTATATATATATATATATATATATATATATATATATATATATATATATATATAATTGCTAGCAAAAACGTACGCGCCGACCGATTTACTCATTCTGATCAGGTATGTACTAATAAAAATCGTGCACACCGATAGATTTACTAACTGGCTGATAAAATCAAGTGCGACAACTGATTTGTTAAATCTAATGGGGTATTCACTACTAAATATATAGTGCGAACGTATTGATTTTATAATAATAGACAATTATGTGACTGATGAACAATAACATAATTTATTTATATATAAATTCAGAATACTGACAGATTTACTAATTCTAATAGGGTAATTGGTAGTGAAAATCGTGCACACAGACCGATTTATTAATTCGTAAAAGGCAGTTACAACTATAATACTGAAAATCTTCTGATTTGCTAATTCTGATATATGGTATTTACTCTAAAATTAAAAATTTGGTTTAGATCTCGTGTGGTACAGTTTCAAAATTATTATTATTCTGAATCGAACATAACTTTGCGTTTAAGATTTTATATAAGACTTATTTGTAATATCTCTCTAGATAAATCAATCAGATAAGTGTTCGGGTCCGTAAGTTTGAAAAGTTTGAAATTCATTATTGTTAATAGTGAATTATGACATCGGATATATATGTTGTGTTAACTGGTTCTTGTATGATCAAATTTCCAGGAGATACTCGAGGAGTGAAAGTATCTGATAACTTCCATGAATTAAATCAGAAACAAGATGACTGCGTTACCGAGTTTATATTTTCTGCTTAGGGTGATATATGTGTACCACTTGCAAATGGATCATTATTGTATCTGAAAATAGTTGCCGATGGTAGTGGTATTCTCCATGCGATTCAGTAAATTTATTACGTAATTCTTCGACTATTTCTTCATCATTTTTGTACGGACCAGATTAAGGTCTTGCTGGCTGAGGTCTTGACTGTTGAAGTACTTGACCAGGAAGATTTTATAAAAGTCTATATGTTTCTTCAGTATCTGTTTGCCATTTGTTTCAAATTCAGGAAAGAAGACCCATTTTTTATTGTTCTCCTTCCTTTCCAAATATAATTTCTTCAGTAGTTGTAATAATATGTTTAAACAATTGTTGAGAACATTCTGCATAATCAAAATTGAAATTTTTGTATTTGTTATGTTTTTATCTGACATAATCACGATGGGTATAATTTAATTGCCGCTAGTCTTTTTCGTGCCAAACGGGTAGTTAACGATCCTACCGTTATTGATATATCATATGATTTAATTCGTTGCACAGAAGGTGTGTGACATTCTATGAGGCGCCACCGATTAGAAACACGCGCTTAATTAAAAAGCGAAAATGACAAAAACAGTAATAATATTAACTAACCCTTAGGTGAAACATTCGGTTTGTTAGAAGCTATATCTTTTGATGTTCTCATTTTGGTTTCAGTTTTATAGCAATGGTTAGCACGCTGCTGTTTAAACGAGATACTTCTTTCAACTGGTGATTCATTAGAGAATAATTCTCTTCATTATGTCTTTGATTTTAAATATACTTCATCACATGTTTGTAAATTAGCACGAAACAATCCCCACCCTACCCAATCGACAGTAAATTTAAGGCATCTCAAAACAAATTGGATATATGTTAGTTGACAAGTTTTGGAATATTGATATAATGTTTTCAAAATACGTATAGTTTTTGGTTCAAATACCGGTAACTTTGATCATTACATTATTTGCTGAATTTTTAATTTTAATTGTATGGTCTGGATCGTTCTGTTAATTGCTACGATGGAATTATAACAGTCACATACTAGTACTTTACAATCTCAGTCTGATACGACTTTAGGAAAACACTGTCCTGTGTTCTCGTAGTGTGCGACGTAATGGTACCTCACGCCAGATTGATACAGTATGAGACAAGCAGCATAGTACAAACATATCTTTAAAAGTGTTTGATTTTATGTTCAATTAAAAAGTGCTCTTCTTCTGGGAGTAGAGTGCGGCTTTGTCAACATTCCTCTTCAATGTGAACATTTGTTATCAGGCTTATCCTCATGGGTATATATAGTCGGGCGTTCACTTCATTACCAATGAAATAAATGTGTGTACTTGCAGGTAATCATTCATTACCTATGAAACAAATGTAGTTACTTGCTGGCAATGTTCTAGCTGGAGATACGGTTATTGATAATCCCCTTGTAACTAACAAGCATTGTATTGATCACATCGTTGATCCACTTGAGCTCAAACGTTTTCCTTAATATCCAGAGATCGCAATTACAATAGCTATGGACCCGTGTTCGTGATACTGATATTGATCGTCAATTTTTCCTTGAGCTGACACATTTTGGTCGATCTTTAGATGAGGTCAATTGTACTCCTGGAAATTATCATTCCGGACATATTGACCACGCGAATGTTACTTGTCTAAACATTCTCACCATTGACATCAGAGTTGCTAAAGTGGATGACTATTGTTTAATAGGATAAAGATGCTGAGATCTTATGTTTGATTCTTTGCGAAAGAATTGGGTCAATGTGACAAAATGGAAAGCACATGTGGTACGTACTAATTACTAGTTATCAGATAGCTTTCAAATATTCTTTTATCAATGTTATGGCAACGTGATATGTTTCAAACAGCCCATCACACTCTATGAGCTGCTTACTAAAATTCTTATCACAAGATCTTTTATCATATATATTTTTTCTTCGTCGGTAATTTAAGGTGACGTATATAAATAATGTATACGTTGTTTTTGAAATAGCGGAATCCAGGATACCTAAAAGCCCATTTACAATATATTCCTGCATTGATGGATCGTTTCGCAGCATACTTCGTGATCCCTTGAAAAAGGTATAACGAGACAAAAAATACATATTGACTATTATATGTACTGTTACGTGCTTAGGCTCGAATAAACAGTACCATACAAAGAGTGAAAATAACAAACTTGTAAAAACTTGATAAACAATTTATTGAATACAAATATATTTTCAGAAAAGAAAAATAAACTTACGACCTCAAGAAACAATTTTAAAATTAATCCAAAAAAAAAATTCAAAATAGTATCCACTAGAGAAATTGCAAACGTCCTGGCAATTAAATGTCCAAATAATTCAAAGTTCGAATTCCAGCGATGTATCCAATATGGAAGAGGGTGTCACTTGATGAAGGCAGTTCTTGTTAATAAAATTTCTATTAGCACAATTCTTTTCCAGAGAATTAACAAGATAATTCTTCTTGTTCTAAACGAATTGAGACAATTTCCAGTACAAGGCAAAATAACATAACTCAAAAAGATACAACTTACTATTATAACAGCCCAATTCTTCTACTGAATAGCTCGCTCCGAAACATAATTTATATAGCTGTTTTTACGTCAACAAGGAGGGTTCACGTGATCTCTAGAAACTATCAGAACAAATTACATTCAAAGATCTACTTACACACTTTATGACCCAACTAAAATAGCAAGATCTTTATACAAAAGCTCCGTTTTGTCCATGGAACCAACCAATCATTTTAAGAGCTTGTTTACAACTCTGAAACCAGATCAGAAGTTAGATCAACACCTGGTGTTAACTCTGTAAACTACAGGTCACCCCCCCCCCCCCTTAATGAACGAATCTTAAAACTTAGCATGCCAAATTTAAATCTAACAAACAAACAAAAATAAAAATAAATATAAATGACGACTTATATCGAATATACGTAACAGTACGTCTACAAGATTTCAGAGTAATTCGATTTGATATACATCAACATTGTAGTCATCGTAAAGGCTTTCATAACGTAAGTTGCACGTTTCGACCTTACCATTTTAGTACAGTGTGATCAAAGGTCAAATTGTCAAATTGCATCTGAAATGTCCAACATTAGACCAGATTTATGCATCCACCAATTTATATTATTTGTATATCACGCTTAAATTTAATCGGATTCAGTCTCATTGTTGTTTTACCGTTAAACATTGGGATATGACGACGATGCTAATTTGCTGGTGTTCCCTGATAGGAAAGTCAGTACAGTCACAATCAAAAGCATACCTATATATCAACGTATATCAATGTGAATATTGAGAACCTTTCTTGACGTGTTTATTCATTTATGAGCTTAGCTGCAATCAATAACAATGTGACCTATCAAAGTGTGACAGATTTCAACGACAATCATTTATAAATTCTGTTAATGGTGAATCCAGCATGATAATCAACATGAATATGTTTCAGAGCTTTAAATTATCGCGAATAGAATTGAGATGAAACAAACAAGAACCTTTCAAGCTAGACGCATATCAAACACACACACAAACGTGCAATTCATAAAAATTACTATCGTAATTTCTTTCCTGCAACATACAGCATTTAAAGAAATTCATTGATTTTTGGTCTCGTTTATGTCACGGATCATGGAGATTATACATGATCATATGCACAAGGATACCCTATTCATTCATTCTATCTCTAATTGCAGATATTCTTCCAGAGACAAAACCCCGGATCCTCCACGGAAAACAATTGAAGTGCAAAAAAGGATAAGAGAAGCTTTTTCACACATTATTAACGGTGTAAGCAATGAATTCACCTCCGATCAACACATTGTCATTTATTTCATTTGCATAGTGCGTAGTATAGAAAATTTCGAATCGGAAGATACCTGATCCAGCAGAACACATACACTCTCTTTAAGATGAGCGGTATAGGGTACATTTTCGTGTATTTTGTACTCATTTAATCGAATGGTATTTCTTCAAAACAAAGCTCATACATTCTAGGTATTACAACTTTTTTATGTATTTACAATACAAATACAGTAAACATACTAATATTTAACTCGTTCTACATTGTCATTACATTGAAAATTGATGACAAGCGAAACATGTCAGGTGATGAATGGAAGGCATATGCCTTTGTATGTTATAACATGTTATATTGTTAAAAACTTTCGCGATGACTATATAGAAAACATGATATTGAATATTTTAAGGCGATATCGTGGCACTAGTGTGATATATATGTATTTATTCACAGGTGAACCTCCGCTACAAATCAATCGAAGATCCACATATAGCAATCACTATCATCCTTCAGTCGTTTACATTTTTCGAGGTAAGAAACATGGCCGAACTCTAGACTCATGTACATAAGCCACTCCGTTTTAAGGAGTGGATATTTTGTCCATGTATATCATAATGCAGTTTTTGAAATAAAGCACAGCATCTATTAACCAAGAGACTATCATCTGTAAAGGAAACTAGAATGCTTCGCATGAGGTAATTGCAATTACTTGAATTTATAATAATAAATACTCCATATATATATATATATATATATATATATATATATATATATATATATATATATATATATATATATATATATATATATCTGACTACATCTTTCTCTTTTTTTCTCTTATTTCAATAATGGAAATATTTTATTTTCCTGGTGGACACAACGAGGTGTTTGAGGGTCGTTGATCATAACTCATAATGTCGTTAATATATATATATATATATATATATATATATATATATATATATATATATATATATATATATATATATATATATATATATATATAT
>JAQISU010000087.1:13860000-13925000 GCA_029339505.1 Unio delphinus
CCATAGAAATTACACCAGTATTCCCTTACTAACTGGGAAATATTTAACTGCGCGACCCTAGGCCAGTCAATTCACAGAATTTCCGGCGTATCACGCTCTTATACATACGCCCATTTTCCACTATGGCCACATAAACGGTACCTACCAAGTTCCAACTTATTGATTCCATTCTCTAATTTACTGATTTCCAACCATAAATGCTGCCTTTTCAATCACAATACTTGTATACACCGTTGAATTTTAATATGGACTATGTTACTGAAAGGGACAGTCATTCGGCTTGTGCCTAGAATCACTACTAACGAACCCAGCATGGTTCAAATTCACTAACACTCCTCTCTGTGATGTTTGCTCCTACTAAGTGGCTAACTATTTCGGACTAGCAACTCCAAATTTATTACACATTTATATTTATTTTTAATGTCTGTTTGTTACATTGAAGAGGGCGTTACCTGTAGATTACAGAATAAACAACAGGTGTGGATCTCATTTCTGACCTGGTTTCAGAATTGTAAACAAGCTTTTAAAATGATTGGTTGGTTCCTTGGACGAAATGGTGCTTTGTATAGACATCTTTCTATTTTAGTTGGGTCATACGCTGTTTACTCGATTTCCTGAACGTAAATTTGTTCTGAGAGATTCTCAAAGATCGTGGCCCAATTCTTGTTCACGTAAAAACAGGTATATAATCTATTTTTTGGAGAGAGTTATTCCGTTGAAGTTGGGCTTTTAGAATAGTGAGTGGTGTTTTTTTGAGTTATATCAGTTCGTTTGGATCAAAAGGAATTTTTTTGTTATTAATCTGGAAAATAATTGTGCTCATAGAAATTTTATGAACAAGAACTGACTTCATCAATTAACATCGTCTTCAATCTTGGATCTACGCTAGATTTCGAATTTGGAATTATTTTTAATTTTTTTTACCAGAACTTTTACAATTTCTCTAGTGGATAATATTTTGAATGTTTTTAGATTAATTTTGGAAATGATTCTTAAAGCCGTAACTTTATTTTTCTTTTCTGAAAAATATTTTTACTCAATAAATTGTTCATTAAGTTTTACAAGCTTGTTATTTTCACTCTTTCTTTTGTTACTGTTTTTTCGAGCCTAAGCAGGTAACAATATACCAAATTATATATAATTATATCATTAAAAGCACCTCCTTCAGTTAGCATTCAGGCAATTGCAACAGCTAAGAATGACGCTGGAATACTGAGGTGAAAGTTACATACATAATTCTGTGTGAACATTGCGGTTTTCATGCATATTATTATGCACGTGATAAACGTCTTATTTCTTAAATAATATAAAGTCACACATTTTACAACATCGATGCATATGATTTGCTATCATCTATGGACGGTTTATGCTCTGAACAAATCTGATATATCTGACGTGATAAATCTAACATAACATTTTGTTTTGCCAAAGTTAAAAACAAATTCATGAATAGGCAAGATATACAAATAGAGACACAAACATATAGATAAATAAACAGAGAGATATGCAACAATATAGATATACAAACATAAAGAGAGATGGAGAGACCAAAAGACTGACATACAGACGGAATGAAGGACAGACAGACAGACATAAAGGCTGATAAATATATATATATATATATATATATATATATATATATATATATATATATATATATAGATAAATATATATATATATATATATATATATATATATATATATAGATAAATAGATAGAGACGTGGAACAAATGTATGTTGCTTGTTAGAGGTGGTCAGTTTTAGAAGCATCATTTAGTGTTATAGCGTTCTTATTGGGATTAATATATTGTCCAGTTTGACGAGTTGGTCAGAGATGGCGAGATAATTATTCATATTTATCTGTATGTGTATATGTACATCATCGGCGTTGGAAAATGTGTTAGGCATCATCCACACAGTTACTGTTTCCGATAAACGCCATTTCCATGTGTGTCAGTTTGATCATCAGACGGATCTAATCTTGTTAGATAACATGATGATGAATCTAAGTCTTCTTATTACAGAAAGGACATTCGGGACTAAATTTACTTACAATGATCTTTGTCTATTATTTGTGTATACGCAGTCTATATCTCTCATTATATATCTCTCTGCCTTACTCACTCTTTCTCTTTATGTGTCTAAGTCTCTCTCTCTCTCTCTGTTTGTCTTACTGTCTCTCTGTATCTGTCTCTCTATGTTCAGTCTCTTTGTCTCGTCCCTATTGTTGTCTTTTGTTGAACATACATTTGGCAGATAATCATTTCTTTCATTTTTTTATCACCATAGAGGAAGACTTAATCTAAGATATGGACTCATCTCTGTGAGGGAATGGACTCATAATATTTCAAATACATTCGTTCGCACATAACGGCCTGAATATTTATATTAACTGGGAGAAAAAATGGGCAGAATAAATCAAACCTTATTTCTAGACATGTTTTTGGTATGGCTCCGTGTTTTGAATGGCTGTATCAGTTGTGAGAAAATGATAATAAAAGCGAAGCCGAGCCTGTGATGGATACTGTTGACATTGTCATGACCTATTGTTTCAGATGCTTACGTAATTGATTTTGATCGGTTGACTGGTTTCATGAAACATTACACTGCATAAAATTGTGTATTGACTGAAAATGTGCTTGATAGTACTTTTGCATTGAGTATGTTTTACTTTCCTTTCGGAAGAAGACATTATTACTTTGTACAAAATAAGACTATATACTAAGAGTTTAAGTTCTGAAAGAAGTTTATGTTAGTACTGAAAACGTGGTGTGGCCTATTATGGTTATGCTGCTAGATTACGGTCGATTCAAAGTGACTCGGCTATTTTCATTAGATATACAAAAGCTACGTGCGTTACCTATATTTAGTTACCGTGATGAGTATTTGAGATTACGTAAAGGAACATTCATATATATCTAGTTGTATCTTAGTGTATAGGCCCCATTTCATCAACCCTGGGGTAAAAATATATCGCTTTTACACAGGCCATACATTTCTTATACGTGTAATACAGGCCATACATTTCTTATACGTGTAATACAGGCAATATATATATATATATTGTTACGTATATTTAATATAAGTCATTTATATTTATTTATATTGTCTGTTTGTTAGATACAAATTTGGCATTTTAACTTTGAAGATTCGTTCATTGAAGAGGGGGTGACCTGTACTTTACAGAATAAACACCAGGTGTTGACCTCATTTCTGACCTGGTTTCAGAGTTGAAAACAAGCTATTAAAATGATTGGTTGGTTACAATGGAGTTTTGTAAAAACATCTTTCTATATTAGTTAGGTCATGCGCTGTTTACTTGATTTCATGAACGTAAAATATTTCTGAGAGATTCTCGAAGATCGTGACACATTTCTTGTTTACGTAAAAACTGGTATATAATCTATGTTTTGTAGCGAGTTATTCAGTAGAAGCTGGGCTTTTCGAATAGTAAGTTGTGTCTTTTTTGAGTTATGTCAATTCGTTAGGATCAAGATAAATTATTTTCTATTTATCTGGAAAAGAATTGTGCTCATAGAAATTTTATTAACAAGAACTGACTTCATCAAGTGATATCGTCTACCATCTTGGATACTTCGCTAGATTTCGAAATTGGAATTATTTAGACATTTTATTGCCATGGCTTTTGCGGTTTTCATACATATTATTATGCAGATAGAGAGATATACAAACATATAGATAAACAAACATATAGAGGTATGGAGAGACCAACAAACAGACAGACGGACGGACTGACGGACATACAGACATACAAACTGATAGAAAGATAGATGGATGGATGGATGGATGTATAGATATATAGATGTATATATAGAAAGATAGATAGATAGATAGATAGAGACGTGGAACAAATGTATGCTGCCTGTTAGAAGTGGTCAGTGTTATGTTGTGTATATTCACATCTTCGGCGTTGGAAAATGTGTTAGACATCATCCAAACAGTTACTGTTTCCGATAAACGCCATTTCCATGTGTTTAAGTTTGATCATCACACGGATCTAATCTTGTTAGATAACATGATGATGAATCTATGTCCTCTTATTACAGAAAGGACATTCGGGACTAAATTTACGTAAAATGATCTTTATCTATTATTTGTGTATATGCTGTCTATATCTCTCATTATATATCTCTCTGCCTTACACATTCTCTCTCACTCTTTATGTCTCTAAGTTTCTCTCTCTGTGTTTGTCTTACTGTCTCTCTGTCTCTGTAACTCTCTGTTCAGTCTCTCTGTCTCTTCCCTAATATTGTCTTTTTTATAGAACATACTTTTTGCAGAAAATCATTTATTTAATGTTTTATCACCATAGAGGAAAGCTTAATCTAAGATATGGAATCATCTCTTTGAGGGAATGGACTAATAATATATAAAAGTCATTCGTTGGCACACAACGGTCTGAATATTTATATTAACTGGGAGGAATGAATGGGCAGAATACGTCAAACCTTATTTCTAGACATGTGTTTGGTATAGCTCCGTTTTTTGAATGGCTGTGTCAGGTGTGAGAAAATGATAATGTAAGCGAAGCCGAGCCTGTGATGCATACTGTTGAAATAGTCATGACCTATTTTTTTCAGATGCTTACATAATTGCTGTTGATCGGTTGACTGGTTTCATGACACATAACATTGTACAAAATTTGATATTGACTGAAGATTTACTTGATAGTACTTTTACATTGAATATGTTTTACTTTCTTAACGAAATAAGACATTATTACTTTGTACAAAATAAGACTATATACCAAGAGTTTCAGTTCTGAAAGAAGTTTATGTTAGTACCAAAAGCGTCGTGTGGCTATTATGGTTATGCTGCTAGATTAAGGTCGATTCAAAGTGACTCAGCTATTTTCATTATATATACAAAATCTACGTATGATACATATATTTAGTTACCGTGATGAGTATTTGAGCTTACGTAAAAGAACTTTCACGTATATCTAGTTGTTTCATAGTGTATAGGCCCTATTTTATCAAAACCTTGGGTATAAATATATCGCCTTTAGCATTGCTGAATCTGCTTTGTTATTCCACACATTTATTTGTTTATTGACGTTGTACGACGTTTAATGTGTAATAATTATATTTCACCGACAACATACAATAAACTCCGATGCATTAATAAGGGATGGTGAATAGATGAAAACATTTTAATTTTCCAGTTCGGAGTAATTGATAAATGGAAACTTTACGTATGTAATTATCATGTTCTATTATCCATTTGTCTCATTAAGGTGTGAGCCTAATGAATGGAATATGTGACGTGATGGCGCAAACTTCGGTTATCCGTGTATCTCATTATGTTAAGGCTGTGAAAACAGCAGCACATGAGCTTGGACACAAGTAAGTCAGTTTCTGGTGTCCTTTTCGTCTAGCCAATTTACCACTACTAACTTAGCAATTTAACTGCACCGAGTAGAATTTCTGACTACTACATGATCATTTGTCCGTGGACTCCCATCTAAAGATGGTATCACGGATATCCGAGAGTCATGTCATATGAACTATTGGAGATAATTACCAAACGATCGATGCAAAATACCTACAGAAAAATATTTACCAAACTCAAGGATTTCGGAAACGTGAGCAATAGGTAGTGCTGACTGAAAACAAGCATAACAATAGATATGACATGTAGATCAAAATTGTCTGTGTCTTGTTTAATGAATAGAAGCTGTACAAACGTAAATGATGTTATATAAGGCATATAAATGACCTAATGAAGATCTAACAAAAACGCATCACTGATTGTAAATTAGGAAAAGTGTGATTATGTAATCATTTGCTGGGACGATTACACTGGTAATCCGGCGTGAAATCACATTTTTCGGAAACACAATTAAACTAATATTTAGGGAAATGTTCAGGCGATAACACATATCAATTACGATCATCTTCAATGCCAATTTCTGAAGCAACCGATTTAAACGTTTTATCATATACCGGAATAATGGAAGAATTGACTATGAATATAAATTGCTAAGAGTAAAATGGTAACTGTTAAGGGCAGTACACCGCCCTATTTGCATGATAAACATACGCCTAACGTCCATGGTATTTCTAGTCTAGGTGCAGAACATGACGGCTATGGGGAGGCTAGAGTTTGCAAGGCTAAGGATCTTTTTATTATGACTCCCAAACAGCCAATGCTCTCCAAAATCGTAAGATACGTCGATAATAATTGGAAGTTCTCTAATTGTTCCATTGAATCGTTCCGGACCAAGCTAAAATACAAGTATGTACAATATTGATTTAAACATAAAACATTATTAAACTTCCATTTTTGTAAACAATGTTTCATCCTGATAATTGACCGGACCTATTTTCATTTAGGACGGACTCAACTGTATTACTTGGGACTTAAAGGTCAGTGTGAATCATCAAACAATTTAAAAGTAATGTTATAATAATTAACATAAATATAGTTTTGCCTCATGAGGAAACGTTCTCTATCATGGATGACGGTTTGTGTCTATCTAAAATGCATGTGTCCACTATTTATTTCATGCAGACAATAAAACTACGCATATATTTAGATAGGAAAAGAGGAGTCACCTTTGGTCACCTTTCACATTTACCTCTCTAAATTTCACATAGAATCGAATATTCGTTTTTCAGAGAATGTGTGAAAACTCCAGGTCCTGTCTTCAACATGGCTGAATGGACGAGTTTTATGACAAAAGAGGCAGGAGATGTGTTCACTCCTAATGAGCTGTGTTATTTCGTTTACGGACCAGGATCTAAATTTACTGGGGTATGTATTTGATTTATATTTGTACGAGTATGTATGGGCACGTGCATAGTTGCGTTCTCATTTCTTTAGAATAGTATATAATGCTCAATCCGAAAACTGGTGAATTAATTATAGTGTCTATTACATAGCGAACCAGTATGCATTAACCGGATCCTCATCTACCAACAGAGGACAGATATATAACGTAGTGAGCACACTCACGGCATATATTACATCTAGGTAGAGTTTTGCGAAGAGGTATTGAATGAAACTGTTTAAAATAATTGGTTAACCGGATAATGGATAGGAACCATACAATAATAATAATAATAATAATAATAATAATAATAATAATAATACAGTATAAAGGAACTATCTGAAATATATCTTAGATTTGTTCGGCCATTTTATTTTGGTAATAATGATTGCGTATGATCTGCTGTAGTTTTCATATTTCGCATTGGGAAATTAACACGTGGACAACACACTTGTTCGTTTTCATTTTGTTATACCTCATGACGCATCCGCTGTCGGCAAATTCTGGACTATTAACGACACTCTCAACGTAACTATTGTATCCTCTCCTTCTACAGTGCCTCTTGAGTAACGTTATGGAAGATTCCCATTATCCTATCCGAGAAAACATTATATGTCCTCTAGTCTCTTATGACTTCGCCTTATTTGCGCTTGTCCACTACTGATGAGACAGAATTGTTTCATTTTGTACGAATGATCAAGGTATTGGTTTTCTAATGATTTTGTACCCATCCGCGGTTTCGTCCACGGGTTTCATCTCTAATGTGAACGTTGCTGCAATGCCCATTATGAATTTAAGAATATCTTTGAAATATATGTGATCGTCTGTAATATCGTTGATAGTTGAAGTAGTTACGGCAGCTTTAATACCTCGGTCATCATATATGATATCATTGGTAGCTTTCTTGACCTTTTATATTTATTGCAATGAAACCATCAAAGTCACGATAATGAAATAACATTTTCCAGTTCTCCGAAATCCTTTTATGCACCTGTTTTGTTTGGTCATGGTGATCACTTTCTGTTCGCTCGTTTTTTTCTTCCTCTCCAAATCTGAAAATCAAATGTATGTACATCACAAAGTTATGCGCTCAAGGGTCAACTTCGTCACGGCTAAGCACTTCATGGAGTACGCCTACGAAATTGAAAATTGTAGGACTTCTCTAAGTAGGTTATAACATGATTTATCATCCTGGGATATTGTAATCACGTACAGAGGATTAAATATTCGCCTTTTAATAGAGCTGTTTAAACGATATTTTAGTTTTTCCACCTCCATATCGACCAATTTGTTGTATAAATAAATTAAGCCTTCATATCGAGTGCGATTGCACAAAAAGTAAGCACATGAAATTTTGAATTTAGATGTATAATATTTGAACCAATGCTACTGGATCTGGCGGTGACATAACTTCGGAGATCCAGAGGTTAGGCTGTAAGATGTAGACTATAACCTGACGAAAATACATATCCGCGGATGAAATTACTGCCGTCATGATGCATGGTTATACAATACATTTGCAGGAACATTGGCCTAATCCCATAATAGAACTTGCAAACCGAACTGATGCTACATGTCATAAATATGATCCCGTATGTAGAACATCAAGTGCCACTTTTCTGAGACGCAAACCAGGCATGGGTGTTATTATTGATCTGGGGTATTATGATTATTAAAAACCACGTTTCCATTTGGTGCCTGGTAGACCGCCAGCCATTGGATGCTAAAATGTAATATTACAAACATTGACGCAAAACGCAAAACTTAACCCGATGTACTATAGTCAACGTTGGAATTAGAAGGGTTAAAAATTTAATGAACTCCACCGTGGTTGTTCAAAAAGCAGTATGGCATATTTAGCTACCCAAACAATGAGACATTACTCCTTCGGAGATTTAGAGTGAAGACCTTCATCAACGTTATTACGGTGGACACACATTCAAATATATTAATACCATCTCAAATTTTGTCCGCAAAGACAACAAAGTCAAGCCTTTGACTTCCAAACCTAAATCCCTGTCGAAGGAGCGTTCAAACCAGTATTGGCTTTATGCAACCTACAACGCGTTGCATATAAATCCAGGCAAATATGTACTTTGATCCGTTGCTGTCTTGATTAAGAAGCATGAGGTGGTTTGTCCGTGACATCGAAGAGCACACCGTGATCGAGCTTTTGTGTGGAAGAATGAAACCTTACACGTACTAAATGATTATTCTGGCACCAGTATGCGCATGAATTGTTTATGACACCTTGGTGTGCATTTCTAAATATTTGTGACACAGTAGAATCGTTCTGTCTTTAAAGAAATGTTTATGTAAATCAAAGCTTAGATACCTTTGAAACTCACTAACTATATTTGGCAGAAGATATTAGTGACATACGCTTATCTCACAACCACCTGTTGGTACCTTTATGCACTGTTAAACTGTACAGCACAGTCGTGCTATTGTTTTAAAATGACTCTTCGATCTATTTACGATTAATGTTCGGAATTAAGATATCGAGCAACCAACAAGATCTATGTTGTCGCCCGCTGGCAATCAAGGAGCATATTATGCAATAACGACATTGTGTCAGGGGAAGTTCAAGTAATTACGGATAACATAAGATAACCACAAGGACAGGAATAAGTGTGCAATCAAGTAATTTAAAATTCGTAAAAATATCCAAACGTTTGAAATCTAGATGGAACAAACTCTGCTCCTTGTATCTAAATGAACCATGGGATATTGTTTTGACAGAGCACAATTTAAAACGCGTGCAAATTTGTACCGTTCTAGTACATGCAAGATCAAGGAATACGACTCGCTCTGGGAGCATTTAAGACATCTCCATGTGAAAGTCTTACCGCGAATACAAATAAACCACCTTCATCACATCGCAGAGAAATGCTTTCTGCACAGTATGCGCTCAAATTAAAAGCAAACCCTCTGAACCCTGAATTTTCGGTTGTTTCTCAGCCCACACACAGAACGTCATACAAAAGCAAACCTTATGTCATACCTTCATTTGGCATCACAATATCAACCAGTCGTGACAGCATCAAAGTTGATCTCCCAACAGTTCAAAAAACGTTTGTCTTGGAGACACCACTTTGGCTCTTTAAACAGCTCAAAGTTACACGATGGGGAGAAAATCTGAAACAAACCCTTCCATTTTACTGAAACCTTATCATGAACTCCTTAGGAAATTTATAAACTACACTAGAATTTATATTGATGGATGAAAGGATAAGTAAAATCTACTAATGTCTTCGTTAGTGGAAAAGACATAACAAAAGTTGGAATGCCAAATGATGCGCCCATTTTATCAGCCGAATAAACGCAATAGATCTTGCTCTGAAATGTTTTGAAAATAAACGTATATTAAATAGCATTATATCCTGTGACTCACTATCAGTGCTTCAGCCAATACACAAAGGAAAACAGGAAAAAACCATTATTAACCAATCTCCTTGTCAAAAGTATCGGGCTTAGTATCTCGTACAATATATTATACTATTGGTTG
Organism: Unio delphinus; assembly: GCA_029339505.1. Lineage (NCBI taxonomy): Eukaryota > Metazoa > Mollusca > Bivalvia > Unionida > Unionidae > Unio > Unio delphinus. The sequence continues at coordinate 13,870,303 of JAQISU010000087.1, forward strand.
TCTAGTCATATTTGTATTAAAGGTAGTTAAGGTGGACATCGAGCTGCTAAAAGGGCTATATCCCAAAAAACCATCTGCTATTAAAATGCCGCTTACTGATTTGAAACCTCTTATCAAATGGCCAACACCATAAGTGGCAGGCATCATAGAATGAAGCAGTGAATAACAAAATGTACGCATTCAAACCAATCCTATGAGAATGGAGTCCTTCCTACTGAATCATACGTAGGGAGGAGGTAGTCTTTGCAACAATCAGAATTGGTCATACATACATAACCCCATAACCCACTAACACATACTAAATGGTGAAGATCCACCATAAAGCGTTACTTGCAATGAACCATTCACTGATAAGCTCTTCATGACTGAATGTTCCGACCTGCGACCTACGCGTAATAAATGTTATTATGTACATGACATGACCAAATTTTCTGATACTATATATATCACTTGTATGTTAGATTTTCTGAAAGAAATAAATCATTTTTTAAACTATAACTTGCGTTCCATCCCCTATAGCATTTTAATATAATATAAATATTTTCCCTTATTTTCAACATCGTTTCATTTGTACTCATCAATAGACACTAATTACATCTCATTTTGATTGGAAAGCTTCATATTTTACTGTTACTTACATCTAACTATTTTACATTGAACTATGTGATTTTTACGAAATAAGCAAGTCAAATTTCACAGAACTTAATATGAATCGTACAATAACTCAATTCTTGAAGAAATCATATTGTGTCAGTAATTAGGAGTATTTCCTGACGACGCACTAATACATGTGTAAACAACATATTTTAAACAAAATAAAATACATCCACTGCATTTCATGAAGTAATCATATTTATCAACTTACAATATAAACAAAATATGTATCAGCATAGGGAATAAATCTCATTCACTTCGTACTTACGCCAATTGCGATTATATATCACTTAGGATATATATTGTTTAATTGTGGCTGGTCAGTTAACTGACAATACACCTTTTCCGTTTCGTTTTATAGGAGATGTCCAAAGAAATTTGTTATCTATCGAGCTGTAAACATCCTGAAACAGGAATACAGATGAAGGCATTTTTAAATGCAGCAAGAGGTACAAAATGCGGAGATAATAAGGTAATCTCTATCCTAAAATAGAACGGACCTAAACAAAAATGATTTAATGTGGTCAATAAAATAAATTTAAAAAAAAAATTCAATGGGTATATGTTAATAATTTACTCGTAGATTTATTGATTTGAGGAGGCATATTTCCTTCTACATAATTCGATTAAATTAGGTTTACATTTATACAAATATAAATGTCTTAACTTTATTTCATTAAGATTTTTCATATGTTTGAAATGTTTCATTAATTTTTTAGTGGTGCATTGATGGAAGGTGTGTTCCAAAAGACTCGACATAGGTGATTACATCACTTACAGTCGGCTCCACGGCGGTAGTTTACTCGAATTCTGCATAATAACTTTGTTTGTTCATGTTCCGTTAAACAGAAGAAAAAAATAATATATCTTTCCCACGGAAATATATCAAATTTATTAACACATATTTAATTTTATTTCGGTTATTAATAAATACAATTTACAATGTACAGTCTGCAAAATTATAATTCTGATTTTAATCATGATGATAACGGTGAATTCGATACTTAAATAACTTCCAATTCACTCCATGTAATATGCAATCACGAATGTGATTGAAGAATTTCTAAGACTAAGGCTTGAAAGATGTATCTGAAAACTGTATCTGTAATTGTTTTACAGATAACTCATACCCAAATAAATGTATACATCCAATACATATGTAACTTAATTACTGTAATGCAATATAATACATTGTATGTGTAACAGAAATGTTACCTAGAGGATGGTGGATTAAATGAACAACACAAACACAATATGTGAAAGAAAATATAAATTTACGAAATAAATTATTAATGAAAAATAATGATGTATCAACACAATAACTCATGCGTTCAACCCACAATTACACTCACAACCATTCACAATACATGAATAAATGAAATATTAATATAAAATAAAACACAGATACAAAGGAATCTCTTGGACTATACACAGATCCAAGGAACCTTTACAAAAGTTATATTAACGCAAGTATAAATTACGATAATAAACACAAACATCAAACTATACTATCGCACGTATGGATTGCGACAACTAGCACGAACATATACATGTATTTAATCAAGTTGCTAGCTTCTATTGAGATTCATGCAATGCCTTGAAATACTATGGTGATTTGAAGTAACCATGTAAATACAACAGTGTATTCAATTGTACTACAATTGCAACACACACGTGTGTCTCGACCCTGTATAACCGTACGAAAAACCACTTGTTGAATTGCCACCTAGTTTCCCCGAATACGTAGGGTTGACCAATACTTGTATCGGTCACTTGCCCTTCGCGGATCCACCACAGTTATACGTACAGACAGCATCCAACATCTACTAGAACCAACGTTCCTCAATACCCTAGATGCCACCCCGGATGTTTACAACTCTAGACAGCTTCGACACTCGGACTTCTAGATTTCCGGATATTTACACGTCACGACAGATGTAGACGGACAGACAATCTGACAGACAGACAGTCAGATACTTCAATTCGATTGCACAATAAATCAGCAACAATTTCAGCTACGATATCGGAGATGTTATCAGAGATGTTCCGTAACACATCATCTACAATTTCAGCTACGATCTCAAAGACGTTATCAGCGATGTTATCAGAGATGTTATCAGAGATAATCCGCAACAAATCATCTACACTTTCTGATACGATCTCAAAGACGTTATCATCTCAAAGACGTTATCAGAGATGTTATCAGCTGACGTTATCAGCTACAATAAAGAAACCAGACTAATAGTAGTTTTCTCAAAAAATAATCTAAACCTTAGATTACGCTATTGCATTTAAAGTCTAATAGTGACTAGTAATTCCAAATATTCCACGTTTAAAATCTGCATTATAATAAAGGCATCATTATATGAAATGCTAAACTGAATAAAATTCACAATAAAACGAGATATAAATTTAACACTCACCCCTTTGGCTGGAGATTGAATGACGAGCTATCATTCCTGTGATAAGATACTTTTGGTCCCGTAATATTTATCAGTAATATTCTGCCTTATATACCCTCAAATAGGTGAGTAGAAATCACGGCAAGATTACCGTGCACTACGTAAATCTAATGTTCTGGACTTCATGTAATTCAATGTCAGGCACATGCAAATCGTTACACGCCGCTTACCTTGGAGAAAACCACTTATTCACCCCCAGGTAACGCATGTACGACGAAACAACAAAAATGGTGAAATTAGTTTGTAATTCAATTAGAAAATAAAATTCATTTTCGCCTAATTCTGTGACAATATGACTTTATTCTTGATATAACATGGGGGACGTAACGCGTTCTCAAACCAGTAAGACAGTGAAATGCAAACAATGTAAATTTAACAAACATTTACTACCTGAATCATTGTGTTTTCAGGTAAATAGGATAGAGTAGAAACAGGACGAGAACAATATATTTAAGAATTATATATAAAATGCAAGAACAAGTGATTAAATGATCAAGTGAAATTAGATGTAGTTCGAAATAAAATCATTAATTCGGTCAGTTAATCTGCAATGAAATACATTTATATAAAATGTTAATCTAATGGAACAAGACTAAAGTAAAATGTTATTAATATCATTAATATCACAATACATGATTACAATATTTACTAAAAGATCATAGTGTACAACCTGCAGAACTGGACATATGTGGCACTCGATTCGTGGGGTTCCGCTTAACTATAGCAAAATGACCAAGAGTATTAATATCGCTTTGAGATGTATATATAATGTATAAGGTCACGATATATTGATTCATCTCCCATTTTGGCAAAAATTCTTAAATTACTAAATTTACTGATTAACATATTGTTATCATTTTGGAAACTCAATTTATTTCCGGTTTGGTCTATTAATTAAGGATACAATGATTTCACATTATTAAATAGCCCAAATTTGTGTCTGTATGCACACTATTGTTGAAACACTCATTTTAAGGTGGCATCACTGAAAAGGGTATTACTTAAATTACTCAGTAAGATTGGAATATGTCTCACTGCAACATAATACGAAAATATTGCAAAGCCATCCAATATAAATGTATTGAATATAATAGCATTTCTTTACAATACCGGCACTATTAATACACATAAATTAATCTAGCGATGTCAATTAACACATTAAACATCTGGCTTTATGTTAGAAATATAATTTAAAACCTGTTTCACCTGCTCTAAAATGTATGGAGCTAGATGACTGAAATAATATTACACATTCGGAAAGCAATTTGTAACATATGTTCAAAACTAGTTTTTATGCATTTCTCATATAATTATAATAATGATGCTCTGTATATTACTTTACCTTACGCTCCGGTATGTCTCCAAAAAACCCATATTCTGATTCAGAAAAGTGATGGATTGGTTGGGACTGAAATACTCATTGAAACAATTTAATGAAGTAATAGTCACAAACAAAACCACAAGTATCAACTGGCAAACATTGGCCATTGACCTCTTAAAATATTTTAACAAGTGCGTTATATAATTTTGTCTACCGTATATGTTCATTTAGTGACTTTTGATCCCTAATCACGTTGCCTGAACAATGCAGATTGCTGGTTGAAGAGAACTACTTAAAAGCTGTTTCATTATCAGTTAACCACATATTTGACATGCTAACACAAATTACATATCCCAAGATATAACTATAAATTACTTAATTATTTAAATTATGTCATGATTGTATCTAATCATCTAGAGATGATGACAAAATATTAGCTTCCGAGATACCAGCGCACGTGAGGTTTTCACAACCTTGCATAAAGAGCATATTTTGGAAACGTGGTATGACTATTGCACGTGAAACTCGCAGGCATTATAAATCTTTTTTTAAATACCTAATAACCTAATCATTGTTTTGAATTACGTCCTGCTGATATTTTGATTATTATTATTTATTATTAGTATTAATATACATCCGTACATCACTAGCGGTCTTGACACATTATTCAGATGACGCTCCACACATACTGCCATATTTTCTCTGACTTTGCGTCGAATTTTAGTTCTTTTATACAAATAATTAAAAAGTGCGCGTTTGTAAATCATTACTTTTGTCTTAACGTTCATTTCCTTTAAACAGTTTGGATCAGAACAAAGCAGTAGAAGAGTACATTTTCACAACTCCCACAGCCAAACAGTATATTGCCCTCCCTGACCCCTCCCCACCTCAACGCAAAAAGTAAAAACTACTTGCAATAAATATTTTACGTTTTTATTATGTTCTTTTTTTCTGCAACATTAAAATTGATGTATATATCATATTGATCAATATAAATATTTCCTAACATGCAACATGATCTGAGGTCGTTGCTTTTTCATGATTCAGGCGAACTTCAGATACTAAAAGTTTGAAGAATAACAAGAACAAATTGTGTCCAAAAGATAGAACTTGTAACTCAATGCAGCTATTCTGTATAGATTCTTTCGAATTTTAGATTTGTTTTCGTTCAATGAGGAAGCAGCAGAGGGGGCGAATCAGACAACATTTTTAAACAAGTTTTCACTGAAATCAGGCTTAAAACAATGAAATCAGGCAAAAAAATCAATGATCAGGCAAAAAAATCAAGGAAATCAGGCAAAGAAATCAATGAAATCAGGCAGAAAATAATAATGAAAAATCAATGAAATCAATGAAATCAAAAAAATGACTAAGCCTCCATTCGTCTTCAACCGAATATTTGATCCAGTCCGATACGATATCGTGTTCGAGGGTCATGTAAATTTATTGTTACGAATCCGTGTGGGGCAGACTGAGCATGACTAAAGAAATTTCTAAATTGATTGAAGTCCATATCGGAGCACCATGTCTGCCAAATATTTCGTAGCGTATGTGTATCAACGCCGTTGAATACAGCAAGCATATTACAGTTATCTCTAATCACTTTTGGAATCTGTGTGTAGCGTTGAGTGACATAGATCACGTCCGTGTTTTTATGCCTGCCTCGGGAAAATATTCTAGCAGGATTTTTTTGTTTATCTAACATGACATCATCGTATACAACTAAATTGTTGATACTTCCATCGAGGTCGTTCACGGATGGCGCTTCGTCAATATCGGTTATAAATTCAATAACATCCTCGCCAGCAATCTCTGAAGCGTTTTCATTAAAATCTTTTAACACTTCATAGCATCGTTGGTCGTCTACGCTAGGGGCAATTAAATACAACTTATCCCACTTCATCCACCTCATTATTAAATTGAGCAACAATTGCGTTTTACCGGATCCAGATGGCCCGATTATAATTGCGCGGATAGAGTTTGGTAGCGCTGCATGATGCTTCACTGGTTCTCTTGTTTTAGTCGCTGAAAAATCAATTATATTCATATCTCTATACATAAATTATGGATCTATATTGCGTGAAGTGTAAGGCGCGTACTGGCACAGATGACTTGACGACGATTACAACTAAAAATAACCGATCAGCGCTTTCTGGTAAATGCGTACAGTGTAGTACAAAGAAATTTAGATTTGTTTCTAAACCCAAGGAACCCAAGGAACCTTTAAAAAAAACGAGGAGGTGATATCGCTGCCAAATAAGCAAAACTCCCTGGAACCCCATGGGCAAAATACCCCGGAGAAAAACACCTTCCAGGGTATAGTTATTGTGGACCGGGAACAAGACTTGATATCAGACTCAATGATCAAAATCAGCCCCGACCCGGTGAGGAACCAATAAACGCTATTGATAAGGCCTGTCACCTTCATGATGTTGCTTATAAAAGCAGCAATTTGCAACACAGGCATCTAGCAGATGTGAAATAAATTCATGCGTTGAATTCTATCACTGATAAATCCTTCAAAGAAAAATTGGCTTCCTTTTCGATAAAATCGGCAATGAAAAGCAAATTGATGTTAGGTGCTGGTAATTAATAACAACATGGAATCTATTTATTATTCCCCAAGAGGATACTGGAGGGGTAACGCTGCAATCAGTAAACTCGCTAGCGCCGCAAAAGTGAAAAAAACCACTGCTGCTCATTGGTTATCCAAACAGGCACTATGGCAAATTTATCTACCACCGCCTAAACAAATTCAATTCTCGCATTTTGATGTAACCGGACCCAATGAAGTTCATCAGGCTGATATATTATTTCTACCACATGATCGTGGTTACAAATATGCGTTAACTGTAGTTGATATTGCAAGTCGATACAAAGAAGCAGAACCGTTAAAAACAAAATCGGCCACTGAAGTGGCTTCTGCATTTGAAAGGATTTATCGAAGGAGTCCTCTGCACTGGCCAAATCTGTTACAAGTTGACCCGGGCAAGGAATTTCAGGGTGCAGTGTTATCTACAATGAAATATCACAATGTCGCTATCAGACGAGGGCATACTGCACTGCATCGTGATCAGGCCATTGTAGAACGGTTTAATAAAACCCTTGCTGAGCGGTTATTTGGATATCAATATGCAAAAGAATTCATCCAAGAAAAAAGATCCCGTGAATGGGTTAAGAGATTACCAGGTGTAGTTACCGCACTGAATAACGAGATTACTAGAACCATCAACATGAAACCTATCAACGCGATTAAAAAGAAGTCGATACCTGAAAAACCACAAAAGGATTTTAGCGTTTCCCAACCAATTCTTGGTAGTAATGTCATTGTGAGGTACTTATACGAACCAGGAGAGCTTGAGGGTGGTACAAAAAGGGCTACTGATCCTATTTGGAGTGTTACTGCACACAAGATATCTAGTATAACACGATCTACGGGTAGACCTCCAATCTATAAACTGGATTCAACTGCCCCTCAGCGTGGGTTTACTAGACAACAATTACAAGTAATTCCTGACGATACTCAATTACCACCGCATGGTCTTAACTAGCACCCTTGCGTCTATTGCACTCAAGACAAGTCAACATCACATTATTACTGACATGACCGAGATTGTTATTTTTTCTGTCCACGGTGAATTGGCGAGGATCCTTATCCGAATACTACCAACGCATTATACAATTGCAACTCGCGCAGTGATTATTCTGTTGTTGCTTCAGAGTAATTATTAATTCAGCATCAATATCAAATTCTCGTTGTTTTTTTTTGTCCTGTTGTTTGTAACCGGATAGTTTTTTATCAATAATATCATTATCGTCACCAATGATTTCATCATCGCCAATGATTTCATCATCGCCTGACTCTGTCAGGACAATTCTTCGAAGTTGATTTTTTTTTCGTACTCTGGATACTGAAAGATAGACTAAATTCGACCATTCGATGCGATTATCCACCATCCAAACAATTGTAACCGATATTGTCAATCCCTGTGAAGAGTGTATTGTTGCTGCATAACCTAGCGTCCATGGGGATTTATTAGCACGCAATGCATCTTCAACAACATTGATATCAACCAGCACAATATCATTTAATACGAGAATCTGCTTTTCACTCTGTCCTGGAATATCAACTTCGATGTTCTGTTTTCGTGTATCCGATGGCCTATAACAGAGGGGCACTGGAAGTGTTGCAAATTTTTGTTGATGCAATTCAAATAACTTCATCTGAAGTGTGTCCCTGACTATTTTTCTACTTGCAATGATTAAATCATTTGGTCTCCACGCTTCCCAAAACTCATTCAATGGAGTTTCTGAAATTATTTCACGCGCTATTTCACACTGGATTTTATCCGGTTGTAATCTAATTAGTTTCTTCAATTCTTTTAATTCATTATCAAGTGATCTATGATCGGTATCAATTTCTTCATAATAGTCTACAAAACCCTTTAGCCATTCATGGGGAGATGCACCGACAAATGGTGGTGGTTGGCCGTGATCACCGCACATGACGACTTTTGTATTCTTCAATAACAACCACTCAAGAAATATTTTTAATACATCTTCGGACACTGTCTTTTTCATCCCAAATGATAATTTCAGGAATAAATTTCTCTCCCATGCGCTCAGGAGTCCATTTATCTCCCTTCCATCTAAAGAAACTATGATAAGTGCAGGCATTTACCCCTCTCTGTATCATTTCTCTTGCAAGTCTGTGAGTCGGTGTTAGTACAATCAGGTTTGGATTGGAAACGCTAGCGTTTCTACGGAATAACTCAATTGCCCGGGTTGTTTTTCCTGACCCACCACAACCGTTTAAATAAACTGTTTTATATCTACAGATTGGATCAGAAATCGGTGGTGCACTAGAAAATTCTGAACACTGATTGCTTTCTAAGTAATTATTTTCAATGGTAACATCTGCTGATGGAATATAATCATGAATCATTTCTTTCTTAATTCTCCATGATCCCCATTTCTCGTTGCCAGTAGCCTTAAAATCAGCCATTTTGCTATTTATGTAAAATGAGTCAGTAGCAACTCTAACTGCGGTGGTAGGAAATCTATTGATCATTGAAAACAGATTGATAGAAGCATAACCGAGCATAGAAGCTCTCAAATGTGTGTACTGCGGATAGTATCCATCATTGTAAGTAACAATTGTACCCAATTTGGTTCCATCGGACATAAATGCGTCCTTACGATTGACATATAAGCCCTTATTCGTTAAATCCGTGATTACAAAATCGTATTCAGCATTGTCTATAATTAACCGTGAAGAATATTTCGTATTATCATCTTTGCCACCTTGGGTAAATTTACCGATTATTCTTCGTCCAAGATTTTTTGCTTCATTGTTTCTGATTTCAAATAACTGTTGGGACCAATCCATGATTTGTTGTTCATTAAAATCAGGAAACAGTTTTCGCTCTTCGCTAATTATTTTTTCTAGATCAGGTTGGGGTAACCAGACTGATTTCTGTGCTCGATAGGATATAATTGCTTCACTGACAATTAATGATTTTAACATCTTACAATCAAGCATATACCGTAATAACACTATTGGCATCCAGTGTTTTTCAGACATGTGTTTACCAATCCAAAGATAACTACACGGATGAAGTCCTTCAGCCATTTCAAATGATACTACACAAGCGAATCCGGTTAAATCAAAATCAGGAAGTGGTCCATTAATAGCAACACGGGTCATTTCGTGTGTGGGGTGTCCAAATCGTTTGAAATATTTCTCACACTCTCCATACCCGACAAAACTTCCTGGATAACACGCAATCATATCAACTGAAATAACGGTATCAGCGGTGTATTTTGTATTCCATAATCCTCCATGGCCGTATTCAAGACAGGACAATTTGACATCTGATAAAAACTCACTTCGTGTTGGTTTCCACGCGTTTCTCTTTCTAGCAAAATGTGCTGCAATGGATGGTACTGTGAAACAGTTTGCTAATAATTGATCGTTGTTGAAATCTTCGATTTCCTCCCCAGAAAACTCACTAGCTAGTTCTTTCATTTGATTCTGCAGCTCTTCAGTACGGTATAATTCTCCGTTAGGCCTTACAAACTGATCAAATTTGCATTCTTCGTCCGAATTACTATGAAACAGCCACACTGACACAGGATCGTTTTTACTCAAATGGTAAATAGCATCAAATAATTTCTGCTCTGAAAAAAACTCTTCGGTTTGGGATAGATATTTTACGGTTCTATCCCGTGGGAATATTGTTACTGCAGATGACCACGCGTGTGCGTTATGATCAATAATTTCAATGGGGGTTCCCTGTGATTTATATTTCGATTCGTATAATACTTCTCCGGTGATTGTCCTTACCGATATTGGAAATCTTAATGATTTTTCTAATTTAGTTATATCCTGAATTGTTGCTCCATGCTCTTTTACCGTGAACTCCCACTCGGTTATTTTTTTTCGTCTTAGATCAGTTAGTTTATTTCCCCGGGACGCATTTGTGAAGTGTTCTATTATTCGTGTTGCTACACAATTTAGCCCTGTCGAATATTTCATGGGTGCTAGTTTTGAAATATCAGGTTTTTCATTGAGCGGATAGATCCCGTAAACAACTGCTGTGACAGGATAAGATCTTTCGTAGTAGGGTTTATCAATTCCAGTCAAAATTCCCGGTTTTGAATCCTGATTCACGGTGACAGTTTTTTTGCCCCTGAGAATGGGTTCAAATTTATCCCTAATAATCCATTTGCCATCCTCACGGATAATGAATTTGATTCGGAAAAAATGACTTTTTTCCCCAACATTTGAGATTATCACTGCTGCTTTTTCATCATTCATGGTAGCGTCAACAACACCATCAATTCGAAATGTTGACCAGCAATAAGATGCTCCATCACGCTTGAATTCATTAAAACAGTCTCTGATGGGTTTATCAAGAATTTTATTCTTGGGTGTATTAGAAACTATATCAAGATTGAATTGAGCATCCTTCCATGGTGATCTCATGTTTCCGTCTTTTGGACGTTTGTTACGTTTTTTGGGTCTATCGCGATTAAATCTTGGATTGATTTTCAATAATCTCTTAAACTCCTTCATATTTCCGTCTATTGGACGTTTGTTACGTTTTTAGGGTTTATCGATATTAAATTTAGGGTTAATTTTTAATAATCTCTTAAACTCTTTCATGTTTCCGTCTCTTGGACGTTTGTTACGTTTGTTTCCGTCTATTGGACGTTTTTTGGGTCTATCGAGATTAAATCTAGGATTGATTTTTAATAATCTCTTAAACTCTTTCATGTTTCCGTCTATTGGACGTTTTTTGGGTCTATCGAGATTAAATCTAGAATTGATTTTCAATAATCTCTTGAACTCTCTATCGGTATTGAATTTAGCATTTTTCGAAGTCAATCTCTTGAAATTCATCATGCTATACATAAAACAAGTATTTAAATGAAAGTTTTATATATAATGAACCAATGCAAATGGCTCATGATGGGAAATGTAACCCCGTGTAACAAATCATGCAGAAAAAATGAATACTGTAGGTATCATATGCAAAGTTTTCGACGTGGAAGTCTTGGTCCGTTACCCTGTATTCGATGTGGGGTTGGGGTCAAGGGAAGATCACAATTGTGTATTGATTGTGGTGGTAAGCGATATAGGGAATTGAAGCGTTATTATGATAAAAGAATAAAAAATGGACAATCCATCAGAAATTATGACCCTGAAAAAGTCTTTGACCCTGATAACGTCACTGACAAAATCATAAGAACTCCGCAAGACTACATCGAAAGATTCTCCAGTGATGTAATTATTGAACCAAACACTGAATTAGACAAACAATAGAATAGTATATATGAACCAAGAATTCAGACCACACCCAGTGATTACAACTTATGAAGCATCCAGTGATGGTGTTGTAAGACACTGTAGAATGAAGAAACCGGTCGGTTTTGTGAGTAATCAAGGGTATTTGAGGTTTACTGTTGGAAAGAAAACTTATCACAATCATCGTTTCGTATTTGAATGTTTTAATGGATTGATCAAAGATGGTTTTGTTATTTATCACAAGGATTCTAATCCAAAGAATAATTCTGTATCAAATCTGCAGGCTATCACACTGAGTGAGAATTCCAAACAAGGAAAGACTGGCACTTGCAAAACGGTTGGGAAGAGACCTGTGACATCTTTGAATACAACAACTAATGAAGAAATGATTTTTCAATCAATGAATGAAGCCGGAAAATATTTTAATATCTGTCCGACTTCTGTACAAAAAGTTGCAGGGGGGATTTATCGATCGGCTATTTCAAAAAAGAACGGACAGAAAGTTCAATTTAGTTATATCTGATGCGTCATATTTTTCAATTAGAGATATGTCATTCTTATAGAATAATGAATTCTGAAAACATGCATAGCATCATAGTTGAAATAGCAAAATTGAAAAATCAGGATATCAAACTATCAGATGGATTAAATCCTGATCAAATTGTGTCTGATTTTCAGGATATAGAATACGGGGTTAGCACTAACAAATATATGCTACCCAAGAAGTATGCACTCATCAAAAGAATTCAGAATTCTATTAAAGACTCTCTTTCATTTTCCAGTGACATCAGTGTGTTCGTTCCGTTGTATACTATCGTAGAAGGAATACGAAAAGAATTAGGTAACGAATACGAATTGAAAAAAGAAGTCAACTCTAAAATTAGAAACCTACGGGCGTTAATTCAATTTTGATTACCCGACCATTGATTGCCCGACCATTTTATCATCGACCCTCATTTTTTTTAGCCGACCCTCAAAGGATATGTCAAAAATAGAATGAGGAGACTGTGGTATTAATTATTTTATATACAATTTCCACACTTTCCTCATCTTTGATAGAAGCTGTTATAGGATGAAATAACACTTCCATGACCGTATCAAAAATCATCCGACATGTCAAAAAAGTGGAGAAACTGTGGTATTAATTATTTTATATACAATTTCCACACTTTCTCCATCAGTGATAGAAGGTGTCTCACGATGAAATAACACTTCCATGACTGTGTTAAAAATCATCCGACATGTCAAGTGTTTTGCAATAGAAAAATAGTTTGCGATTTCAAATAATGGTCAATGAAGCATTAACAACCCGATTGGCTCGTGAACGATTAGATGCAATTAAGAGATTTGTACCAATTCGTGACTCTGTACGGAATAAACTGCAACAACGACAGAGTCTTCAGACTGATTTTGCTTTGGGGTCTGAAGAGTTGTTTAAACCAGTAACCACAGCAACGAAAGGGGTAGAGCGTGCTTTACTGGGAGATGGTCCCGAGACGGGAAAATGTGTTATTGGTGAACTTGAAAAAATAGCAGCGAAAACTGAACAAACAAAACAAATAGAATCAAAGAGAACAGTAGATGATTTACGCGTGAGATTTAACGAGGAAGGGTTAGCAGCAATTGATAAGACTGACCCAACAAAAATTCCTGAGCTTGTTGTTACGTCTTATGAAAACAGAAAAAAATGGTTGAAACCAGAACATCATAAGTTTGTTAAGAATTTCACTCATTGGGCTGATATATTTTATAAAATCAAAACTAAAAAAAGTCAAATTAAGACAGATAGTGCATCATACATTGAATATATCGATGCGGTGGATCACGTGTATAATCAATACGAAGAGTTTAAACAACCAAGATTGCGAAGAAAGCGACAGCAGCCTGCAAAGAAAATATCTTTCTCTCCTAAAAAACAACAACTACCACCTGATGATGATGATGATGATGATTATTTACAAGAAACGGGTTTAGAAAAACTAGATGAAGCAGCTGGTTATAGCGGAAGTGGACTGCAAAATCCAAGGATTGGAAACACTTGTCCTGATAGTGTTATCAATGATATATCACGATTAGATGTTCTTGTAGGAGGATTCCGAGCTGGAAATAATTCACCGGAAATAATTAATGAAGCAGCTGATATCTGTAGACGGTTTTTTGCCGGCGGTATCATGGATATCAAAACATATCGAGATTTTATTGACGAGTTAGCAAATGGGTATCATAGTGATTAAATAACAATTGAAAACACTATTGTTTTTATAATAATGATCGTACACTACAATCATGATAAACCAACCCTCGTCTATGTAGTTAATTCACGGTTTCCAGTTTATAAAGCATAATATGGAGATGGCCTCGGCAATACCATTTTAGGATTCTTTTCAAGAATGGCCCCAAAAGTGATGCCGTTAGCTAAACAGTTATCAATGAAAGCCATTGATGTTATTCGTGATAAGGGTATTAGTACTGTTGGAGATCTTGCCGGGAAAGCGTTTTCAACTGCGAAGGATAAAATAACATCATTAGTGAGGCGAAAAAAGAAACCGTTACCGTCTACAGAAGAAATGCCTGCAAGTGTTAGTAAAATTATAAATAACGCAGTAGATGTAAAATTAGCGTAGATGGTAAATCAAGGGGACCAAAGCAATATTGCAAACATGATAGCGGGAAGTGGCTTTAAAAAACCACGTCGATGAAATCCTATGGATTTTCACGCTAGCGTTTTTCACGATGAAAATTACGATTTAGACTCTGATAAATAGAATTAAATGTTCAAAAGGTCATCTGATCCAGCATTTGATATGGATGCCCCAGTGCGTAAAGATGATTCTGTACGCGATTTTCAATTTTATTCTTATCACGCAATACAACCCGATCTCCGATCACGAATTGAACTTCAAGTTCATGATACCAGTAAATACCTTTTGCCTTGTGAAGCGTTTATTGAAGTAGAAGGAGAACTTGTAACAAATGATGCTGCACATAATGATCCACCATATGACATTAACTCAAATGTCCGAGTTGGTTTTGTTAATAACGGCATCATGGCGTTATTTGAAAGCGCTAGATATCTCATTGATGGAAAAGAAATTGAATCCATTGACCGTGAAGTTGATATGGCCACAACATTCATAGGGTTAGCGAGATATTCTGATGATTATACAAGATCAGCGGGTCCATCTATGATGTTTGCAAAGGATACCTCTGATAACGCTGATCACCTTCAATTCATTAAAGTTTTAACACCGCAAGTCACTTCAGTTGCTAATCAAGGGGAAGCAGCTAATCCAGAACGTCGAACTAGACCCGGAGCTGAGTTTGATATTCTCGGAGGCGTTAATGGTAATCTCAATTTAGGATTTGCAACACGCGTAGCAATGTTGCATGGGCAGCGTCGACGATTTTCATGTGCAATTCCACTGCATCACATATTTGGATTCTGTAGAAACGTCCGAAAAGTTATTTATGGAGCCAAACACACAATAGCACTCGTGAGAAAGGGTACTGATGATGATGCAATCTGGCGTAATGCTGGGGTTGCTCCCGGTAAAGTCATTTTAACAAAACTATCATTGTGGATGCCAGTATTAACTCCATCAATCACAGAAGAACAGCGACTACTATCATTTATGGACCAAGGAGGAAAATCATTGTTGAGTTGGTTATCAGTGACCACGGATATTAAACAAGACAGTGTTGATGGTACATTCACATGGCACCTGGCATCAAAACAAGGTGTTTCAGCTCCACGTCATATATTTGTAGCGTTACAGAATAATGCGCGAGTTGGTAATCAAGAACGAAGTCATATGATATTTGATCAGTTAGGTGTTAATGAAGTCTCGCTGAGAATAAACGGACAGCAGGAACCATCCGAGGATATACAACTTGATTACGGTAAGAATCATATTGCACGCGTGTATCATAACCTGTTGTCATTTATGGCACGTGATCTAAATGTGGATACCGGTTTGCAAATATCACAATATGATTTTAAAAGTCTGTATCCGATTTATTACTTTTCATTGGAACATCTCGATTTGATGAGACAATCTGTCGTTGATATACACTTTAGAGCCCGTGTAACCCGTCCGACTGGTCCACCAGTTGGTGGGGTACCTACTATCCTTATCCCGAATTATAGAGCGGTTGCTGTCATTCTTAGTGATAAATCAATGCTACATGAAGGTGTTGGTGGAAGAATGAGAGTGGTAGATGCCCCAGTAGAAAACATGTAATTGAAAATCCGAAGGATTTTTCCATTAGAATCAATCTATTATGTATAATGTCATATAGTGTTATTAGTGTTGCGTTAACTCCTGGTCAAATCAAAAAATTGCAATCAGAATCGGCTAAAAAATGTGGAACCACAATCACGTTGAAACCTAATCAATTGACTGGTGGTGAAAATAAATTATCGCTGACAACTCGTCAAATAAAACATTTCAATGATGCACTTGCAGCCAAAAAAGGTGTTCAGATTACTCTCTCTGCGGCTGCTATCAAAAATATGATTAAAACAGGCGGCATATTTCCATTGTTAGCTGCAATACCACCATTGATTGCGGCAGCAGCCCCAGCGGTGGCTAAAGCGGCAGCGTTAGGAGCCGTTGGTACTGCAGCAGGAATGGCACTAAAGAAGGCAACTGGGAAGGGATATAAAAAAAAAGGGACGATCCGTTCACGGATTGGGTCTAAGACTACCAGTACCAGGAACCCCGTATTCGTGGTACAGCGGAAAGGGTCTAAGACTACCAGGAACCCCGTATTCATGGTACAGCGGGAGGTCCGTTCACGGATCAGACCTGAGATTACCAGGAACGGTTTATTAATTGAGGAGTCTATGGTTCCCATGTCCAATTTTGATTTAATGGATGCGGCTAAAAAACTAGTGATTAAAAATTTCAGAGGTGTTTTTATGAAAGATCAATTACCACATCAACCAAACAAAACTGAAACAGGTATTATTAATCTCGATAACAGCACCTGACCTGGAACTCACTGGGTTGCATACGCTATTGATCCACGTGGGATTGTCTATTTTGATTCATATGGATTAGCCCCACCAACAGAATTTATGCGTTACATAAAACAATTTCCAATGAAGACTTGGTATTCTACGCTACCAACACAACAAATCAATGACCCACCAATATGCGGCAGTGAAGTATTAAATGTCCTTGATGCTATTTCAGCATCTAGAAAACCACCTCATATTGTCATAAATGACTACACCAGCAATAGCTTTTTAGAGAGAGAAAGAGTTTTACAATAACATGATTGATATTTGGGGGAGATCTTTGAAACCCAAACCCGATGGCACTGCAACCCCTGATTCTATCAAGGATATAACAAAAAAAATTAAAGATGAAATCGCTGAGACGTTGAATTTAACAAATGTCGACCCGAACGAAATAGTTGTATTTCAGGACAAACAGGGTAAATTGAAATCTAGTAATATTTCTCTGGATGATATTTTAGTTAAACAACAAAACGCAATCGAGAACACCGTTGCGTTATTTTCCGATCAGGGTAAATTGAAATCTAGTAATATTTCTCTGGATGATATTTTAGTTAAACAACAAAACGCAATCGAGAACACCGTTGCGTTATTTTCCGATCAGGGTAAACTCAAACCGGGTGTACTCGTTTCGACGATTACAGATCGATTAAAAATTCTCAACGATGAGTTAAACAATTCTGTGGTTGTACTAACAACACTTGAATCTAGAATTGAAGAAAACGGAAAACAGTTTACCGCATTTCGTAGAAATATCATTGATAAATTTATTGGAACCCCGTTAGATAAAATTGAAATAAAACTCCCTGATATTAAAAAATCCCTCGATGAGACGAAAACTTTCATCGAAGCCGTCAAAGGTGATTTTTCAAGGATGATAACAGTTATTGAAAAAACAAAAATTCCTCATGAGAAAACTAACAACATAGTATATACAATCCAACACGGATCATTTGAGTGGTCACCTACAAACAACAAATTAGATATCACTGCAACCGTTAAGGGTAATTATCGATTAACACTAGTAACACCATTGTCTCAATTTAATATTTCATCGTCCAGTTCATCTGGGGTCAATAAGACGATTTCAACGATCATCGACAAAAATACAACTGAAAAGTTCACAATCACATCTACTGATAAAAATTTGACTAAAACTTCGGTATCATGGTATGTGGAATTCGTAGCGGATTTAAGTAAATAAATTGAAAGGATTTCACAATTGAAAACGCTAGCGTTGTTAAAATAAAAAATGATTTCATCATCGCAATATCGCTATGATCAGGTCAGAGAATATCAAACTAGAATCAAAACCCTGTCTGAGGAGTATGCAATGAAAATTAAAAAATATCGCAGGAGAATTACCGCAATTGATGTTACTGTGTATTCAGTGAGTGGTGTAATCGCCGGAGCCGGTATTATACTGTCTTCAGTGACAATGATGGCTCCGATAGCTGTTCCAATTTGCATTTCTGCGGCAACAACAATCGCTGGAATTATTTCAATAATCACAAAAAAAATATCATCATGCAGCCAACGGAAACTACAAGACTACATAATTCATTTTCATGTTGTGTCCACTGCATACTCGCAATTATCCTCATTGATATCGTCATCTCTCGATGATACAATTATATCAGAGAATGAGTTTTCAGTGATGGTAGATATATATGATTCTGCGATGTCAAAATTAGAAATACAAAAACATGAGTATAATAACAATGACAACACAGATGGAATTACTTCAACAAATAGTGGAGAACACAAACCCAGTACAAACAAGCATGAATCCAGAATTCAGTGTGAATTTCCCCTCTCCGGTCCCAGTGAAGGAGACAGCGCTAGCAAAATTACGAGTATACCACAGTTGGCCAAATATTAGGTCAAAATCATTTGGTGGTCAACAACCGAATAATTCCCTGGTATTTGCAAATAAGAATAAACCAGACGGTACCCCAGACTGGAATGTTGTTTCCATACCAACCGGATCATACCAAATCGAACAAATCAATAATGAATTCGCGCGTAGAATAAAATCGATTACTGGAGTAGAGTCAAAAATAGCTATAACAGTTCATGAACCAACACTATCATCTGCCATTGAAATAAGCACAGAAGGATACGTCGTAGATATCTATCAAAGTTCTATTAGAACCGTACTAGGATGGCCTGAATTACCACCCGGTGGAAAAACCGTTGATTTACCAGAACCACAAAAAACTGATTATATCACAGACAGGACAAAACTTGACAATCCAGTAAAAAGCTATAGCGATTATGACAAATTAAATTTTTTCACTGAAAAGATAGATAAGGTAGGGGAGAAATACTACATAACTCGACAGGATAAAATCACTGAAAACTTCACAGCAATGAATAACGATATTTCGTTGTTGTTAATATCCCTTAAATCCGGCTCTCTCACCCGAGATGAATTTATCAGCGTCATAGAAACATGTAACAGAATCCCCAGTGACATTTATATATTTCATTCACTAATTATACGAGAGGTAGCCCTTGCCAGACACCCTAACACGAAAATAGAATTTACGACATAATATCATATAAGCGTAGAAAATATTTCCGAATTCCATCTACCAGGATATAATCTCTTAGAACTACAAAAATCTCTCAGTGATGCCATCGATGTCGGTTTTAAAATAATTCATGATACGTGGAAAAAAAACAACATCACCGGAAACAACTATCCTGACACACAATAATGACCCAGACGGTGGTGGCAGGCATATCGCTCCGTTCAATGTGAATATTTCAACGGTGATTGCGCTCAATTTAGTATGTGATGTGATCGAAGGAAGCTATCAAATAAATTTAGAACGATCAAATCAAGCTCAGCAAGGATATATTTTGTATTCATTTGCACCAATAGCTCTTCCAGGGTTTTTAATAATTGAGTCCCCGGTGAATCCAGTCTATATGCGATGTCATAATAATTCATTAACCAGAATTAATTTCAAACTCACTGACCAGTCTAATAATCTGATTGATTTACAAGAGGAGGTTTTACAAATTAGTCTATTTGTAAAGTCGTAGTGATTTACATGACCCTCGAACACGATCTCGTATCGGACTGGATCAAATATTCGGTTGAAGACGAATGGAGGCTTAGTCATTTTTTTGATTTCATTGATTTCATTGATTTTTCATTATTATTTTTTGCCTGATTTCATTGATTTTTTTGCCTGATTTCCTTGATTTTTTTGCCTGATCATTGATTTTTATGCCTGATTTCATTGTTTTAAGCCTGATTTCATCGAAAACTTGTTTAAAAATGTTGTCTGATTCGCCCCCTCTGCTGCTGAGGAAATGACGGTAGCATTTCCTATTTTTTGCAATGGAAGAAATATTTTATATAAATGTATACGATAAGTCGTTCGCTGTCTACAGTTGGTGTCTAAAAATGATAAGAGACATTATTGATACATGTAATATCGACATTGACATAAATAACAAATCTTGTATCATACGGAAGGCAACATGTTAAGTTATTACATCATAATTACAAATAACTAGATGTCACTTGCTTTATTAAATAGTGCGTGCTTATTTACGTTTATTAACTTGATTTGCTTACATGTAGTACGCAACACACTATATAAGGTATGATAACAACCAAATGAAGCTGTTGAAGATTACAAAACTTCCTTTAACATGGTGAAACATTATGGAAAGACCGTGTGCTCTAGATTTCATAGAAACGGCGTGTACAAGTCTGCCATATTTGTATACCTTTCTTGATCGTATACTTGTAATGATAATATATAATTTTAACTTCTACACGATCCAATATGTTTTTTCTATCTTGTTTGTTTATTGTAAGTGTTAGCATTGACATATTAAAGACTTATAATTTGCCTCCGGTAATTCAAGATTCATTTCTCTGATATATTTTAATCCGCGTTGCATTCGAACTAGCATAAAGATAATTAAAAATCCCAAATATGTCATTGGTCGTCTTTGTGATAATTCAGACACATGTATAATATTTCTTTGAAACAGATAATATAACAATAATATATCGTGTTTCACATACCGGTCACGAAGATCAGCAAGATAAATTTAGTTGAAATGTTTCATGTCATCTTCAAAATATTGTTAACATGCATACATTCCTTCGTATGTAGTAGTTTCATCAAACCTTTAAAGGCATTCGTTTATTAATGAGGACAAATCTATCACTCTTCCCATTTATTTAGCACTATATGAGAGTCCTCGTTATTCTTTACATTTTAATTGTCTGTAATTATATCATAGTTTTGCCAAGCTGTTCCAGATATTACATAACAAATTGTCGCCTTATTCATCATACTTTCAAAACAATCTTTACTGAACAAGATTTTGTATGATTATCGTCCTAGTATATATCGTCTGCTACAAAGGCTTTCGTAATAAAATAATAATTGAGTTAAGGAAACTAATGGCAATACAAGTAACATATTTTGAGTATGTATTGTTTCAATAATGTGTGCATTTCAAATAGAGCAGCAGAGAGGGTGAATCCTACAACGTTTTTAGACAAAATTTGATTGAAATCCTAAAACGAGCCGTCTTATAATCTTATTTTAACCAAAAAAAGGTGAACCCTACAACGTTTTCAGACAAAAAATTGATTGAAATCTCCCTACGAAATCATTTTAACTAAAAAAATGAAAACGATTTTTTAATCAATTTTGGTCGCAACTTGTTGTCATTCACCCTCTCTGCTGCTAAAGTTTTCAGTTCTGGGTTAACACAAATAATAAATAATTTGATCGAGTCTTTATGATTTCACAAACAGACTAATCGCTAACACCTCTTCTTGTAAATCAATCAGATTATTTGACTGGTCGGTGAGTTTGAAATTAATTCTGGTTAATGAATTATTATGGCATCGCATGTAGACAGGATTAATTGGGTTTTCAATAATTAGGAATCCTGGAGGAGCTGTTGGTGCAAATGAATAAAGAATATATCCTTGCTGAGCTTGATTTGATTGCTCTAGATTAATCTGATAGCTTCCTTCGATAACATCACACACTAAATTAAGCGCAATCACTGAGGATATATTCACGTTGTCAGGAGCGATATGCCTGCCGCCACCGTCTGGGTCATTATTGTGTTTGAGGATTTTTATTTCCGGTGATGCTGTTTTTTTCCATGCATCATGAATTATTTTAAAACCAATATCGATGGTGTCACAGAGAAGTTTTTTTAGTTCCGGTACGTTATATCCTGGTAGTTTAAAGGTTGGGATATCTTCAACGCGGATTTTATATTGATTTGCAAATCCGGTTCTCGATGTGGGGTTTTTATCATCGAGTATTACTTGAATAATTTGTGAATTAAATGTTTCCATATCGTCGATAATTTTATTGCATGTTTCTACGACGCTGATAAATTCATCTCGGCTGAGAGATCCGGATTTAAGAGATATTAACAACAGCGATAAATCATTATTCATTGCTGTGAAATTTTTAATGATTTCAGGTTCGTTAACAAAATTACATTCCTGCAATGGTCCACCCTCCGCCCTATGTTCGTATGCTAACCCAAAAAACTCTATAAATATGTTGTATTTTTTATAACTCCTTATTGGATTTTTAGGTTTTATCCTGTCTGTGACATTATCAGTTTTTTGTGGTTCTGGTAAATCAACGGTTTCCTCCAGAGTTTTACTCTGGGGCGGTAATTCAGGCCATCCTAGTACGGTTCTTATTGAGCTTTGATAGATATCTACTACGTATCCTTCTGTGCTTATCTCAATTGCGGATGATAGCGTCGGTTCATGAACTGTTATAGCGATTTTTGATTCTACTCCAGTAATCGATTTTATTCTACGCGCGAATTCATCATTGATTTGTTCGATTTGGTATGACCCTGTTGGTATCGAAACGACGTTCCAGTCTGGAGTTCCGTCGGGTTTATTCTTATTTGCAAACACTAAAGAATTATTCGGTTGTTGACCACCAAATGATTTTGATCTGATATTAGGCCAACTGTGATACACTCGTAGTTTTGCTAGCGCTATCTCCTTCACTGGGACCGGAGAGGGGAAATTCACACTGAATTCTGGATTCGTTGATGTTATTGATATCATGCTTGTTTGTACTGGGTTCGTGTTCTCCACTATTTGTTGAAGTAATTCCTGCGGTGTTGTCATTGTTATTATACTCATGATTTATTTCTAATTTTGGTATCGAGGAATCATAAATACTGACCATCACTGAGAACTCACAATCTGGTAATGTTGATATTATTGAGATCATTTTGTTTTTTGGGTTCGTGTTTTCTGATTCCATCGGTGTTGTCATTGTTATTATACTCATGTTGTCGCTCTAATT
The DNA here is from genome assembly GCA_029339505.1 of Unio delphinus. NCBI lineage: Eukaryota > Metazoa > Mollusca > Bivalvia > Unionida > Unionidae > Unio > Unio delphinus. Next base: position 13,893,914 of record JAQISU010000087.1, read on the forward strand.
TCGATATCGCGGAATCAAAAATACTGACCATCGCTGAGAATTCACTATCTGATATAATCGTATTATCGAGTGACGACGATATCATCAGGGATAACTGCGAATATGCGGTTGATGCAATATGAAATTGAAGTAAGTAATTCTGCAGTTTACTCTGGCTGCATGATGATATCTTTTTTGCTATCCCGGTTGATATACCCCCGATTGTAGCCACCGCAGAAATGCAAATTGGAACTACGACCGGGGCAATCATTGTAACAGATGCTAGTATTATTCCGGCACCAGTGAGAACGCTTGACACCGAGTATATAATAACATCAATTGCGGTGATTCTTCGTCGGTATTTTTTTTATTTTTATTTGATACTCCTCAGTGAGGGTTTTGAGACTATTCTGAAATTCTCTGACCTGATCATAGCGACATTGAGTTGATGAAATCATTTTTATTTTAAAAACACTAGCGTTTTCAATTGTGAAATCCTTTCAATTTAGTTATTTACTTAAATCCGCTACGAATTCTACATACCATGATACTGGAGTTCTAGTCAAATGTTTATCAGTAGATGTTATCGTGAACTTTCCAGTTGTATCCTTGTCGATGATCGTTGATATCACATTATTGACCCCGGATGAACTCGACGATGATATATTAAATTGAATTGGTGCTACCAGCGTTAATCGATAAATACCCTTGATAGTAGCAGTGATATCTAATTTGTTGTCTGTAGGTGTCCACAAAAATGATCCGTGTTGGATTGTATATACTACGTTATTGGTTTTCTCATGAGGAATTTTTGTTTTTTCAATGATTGTTATCATCCTCGAAAAATCACCTTTGACGGCTTCGATGAAAGTTTTCGTCTCATCGATGGATTTTTTAATATCAGGGAGTTTTATTTCAATTTTATCCAACTGGGTTCCAATAAATTTATCAATGATATTTCTACGAAAAACTGAAAACTGTTTTCCGTTATCTTCAATTTTAGATTCAAGTGTTGTTAGTACAACCACAAAATTTTTTAACTCATCGTTGAGAGTTTTTAATCGATCTGTAATCGTCGAAACGAGTACACCCGGTTTTAGTTTACCCTGATCGGAAAATAACGCGATAGTATCCTCGATTGCGTTTTGTTGTTTAACCAAAATATCATCCAGAGAAATATTACTGGTTTTCAATTTACCCTGATCGGAAAATAACGCAACGGTGTTCTCGATTGCGTTTCGTTGTTTAACTAAAATATCATCCAATGACACATCACTGGATTTCAATTTACCCTGTTTGTCTTGAAATACAACTATTTCATTAGGATCAACACTTGTTAAATTTAACGTCTCAGCGATTTCATCTTCAATTATTTTTTTTATATCCTTGACAGAATCAGGTGGTGCAGTGCCATCGGGTTTGGGTTTCAAAGATCTCCCCAAAATATCAATCATGTTATTGTAAAACTCTTTCTCTCTCTAAAAAGCGATTGCTAGTGTATTCATTCACGACAACATGTGGTGGTTTTCCGCTTGGGTTACTCAAGGAGTTAGAAATAGCGTCAAGGACATTTAATACTTCGCTGCCACATATTGGTGGGTCATTCATTTGTTGTGTTGGTAGCGTAGAATACCAAGTCTTCATTGGAAGGGTTTTTATATACCGCATAAACTCTTTTGGTGGGGCTAATCCATATGAATCGAAATAAACAATCCCATGTGGATCAATAGCGTATGCAACCCAGTGAGTACCAGGTCCGGTGCTGTTATCGAGATTAATAATTCCTGTTTCAGTTTTGTTTGGTTGATGTGGTAATTGATCTTTCATAAAAACACCTCTGAAATTTTTAATCACTAGTTTTTTAGCCGCATCCATTAAATCAAAATTGGACATGGGAACCATAGGTTCCTCAATTAATAAATCGTTCCTGGTAGTCTTAGACCCTTTCCGCTGTACCACGAATACGGGGTTCCTGGTAGTCTTAGACCCAATCCGTGAACGGATCGTCCCTTTTTTTATATCCTTTCCCAGTTGCCTTCTTTAGTGCCATTCCTGCTGCAGTACCAACGGCTCCTAACGCTGCCGCCTTAGTCACCGCTGGGGCTGCTGCTGCAATCAATGCTGGAATCGCAGCTAACAACGGAAATATACCGCCTGTTTTAATCATATTTTTGATAGCAGCTACAGAGAGAGTAATCTGAACACCTTTTTTGGCTGCAAGTGCATCATTGAAATGTTTTATTTGACGAGTTGTCAGCGATAGTTTATTTGCACCACCAGTCATTTGGTTGGGTTTCAACGTGATTGTGGTTCCACATTTTTTAGCTGATTCCGATTGCAATTTTTTTAATTGACCGGGAGTTAACGCAACACTAATAACACTATATGACATTATACATAATTGATTGATTCTAAATCGTTTACAATTTCAATTACATGTTTTCCACTGGGGCATCTACCACTCTCATTCTTCCACCAACACCTTCAAGTAGCATTGATTTATCACTGAGAATGACAGCAACCGCTCTATAATTAGCAATAGCACCACGAGTCACATTAGCTCTAAAGTGTATATCAACGACGGACTGTCTTGTTAAATCGAGATTTTCCCGTGAGAAGTAATAGATCGGATACAGATTTTTAAAATCATATTGTGATATTTGCAAACCAGTATCGACATTTTGATCACGTGCCATAAATGACAACAGACGATGATACACGCGTGCAATATGATTTTCTGTGTAATTAAGTTGTATATCCTCGGATGGTTCCTGTTGGCCGTTTATTCTCAGTGAGACGTCTTTCACACCTAACTGATTAAATATCATATGGCTGGAGAGTTGATTGCCAACTCGTGTGTTATCCTGTAACGCAATAAATATATGACGTGGCGCAGCAACACCTTGTTTTGATGCTAGATTCCACGTGAATAACCCGTTCAGATTTGATTGCTTCACATCTGTACTCACGGTTAGCCAACTCAACAACGACTTTCCTCCTTGGTCCATAAATGATAGTAATCGTTCTTCTGCGGTGATTGCTGGAGTCAACACTGGCATCCACAATGATATTTTTGTTAAATTGACTTTACCGGCATCAGCATTTGGATTTGCAACATCTGCTGGAATCCTCCAGATTGCGTCACTATCATCACTCTTTCGTACAAGCGATACCGTATGCTTCGCCCCATAAATAACTTTTCGGACGTTTCTACAGAATCCAAATATGTGATGCAGTGGAATCGCGCATGAAAATGATTTACGCGCTCCTTGCAACATTGAAATACGTGTTGCAGCCCCTAGATTGAAATTAACATCGTTGTTTATAATCATATCTTCGATACCAGCAGGAGCAGGGTTAGCAGCACGATCATTTGGTCGTCTTACAACGAATTGTTTTCCTCCAGCGGTATTTGTAGCATCTTTTGCAAACATCATAGAAGGTCCTGCTGATCTTGTATAATCATCGGAATATCTCGCTAACCCGATTATTGTTGTAGCCACATCAACATCGCGATCTATTGACTCGATTTCTTTTCCATCAATGAGATATTTTGCACTCTCAAATCACGCCATGATACCATTATTGACAAAACCGACTTGAGTACCAGCTGGAAACGGTGCTGGTACAGCAGTAGTATCAGCAGCTGTTACAAGTTCTCCTTCTACTTCAATAAACGCTTCACAGGGCAAAAAGTATTTACTGGTATCATGGACTTGAAGTTCAATTCTTGCTCGACTATTTGAGTCTATGGCATGATAGGCGGAATATTGATAATCGCGTACAGAATCATCCTTGCGAACTGGGGCGTCTATATCAAACGCTGGATCAGGTGACTGTTTGAACATTTTATTCTATTTATCAGAGTCTAAATCGCGATTTTTCATTTCATCGTCGTGTTTTTTTAAAGCCACTTCCTGCTATCATATTTGCAATATTGCTTTGGTCGGGGGTTAAAGCCATCGACGCTAATTTTTCGTCTACTGCGTTATTTATAATTCTACTAACACTTGCAGGCATTTCCGCTGTAGATGGTAACGGTTTCTTTTTTCGTAAATCAATTCGTGATTTCACTAATGATGTTAATTTATTCTTCGCAGTTGAAAATGCTTTTCCAGCAAGATCTCCAACAGCACCAATACCCTTATCACGAATAACTTCAATTGCTTTCATTCCTAGTTGTTTAGCTAACGGCATCACTTTTGGAGCCATTCTCGCAAATAACCCTGCAATGGTATTGCCTAAACCATCTCCGTAGTATGCTCTATAAACTGGAAACCGTGAATTAACTACGTAGACGGGGGTTGGTTTATCATGATTGTAGTGTATGATCATTATTTGAAATCAGAAACAATTTTTCAATTGGAAACGCTAGCGATTTTATTCAATCCCGGTGATTAATCACTGTGATAATCCTCTACTAACTCGTCAATGAAATCTCGATATGTTTTGATATCCATGATACCGCCGGCAAATAACCGTCTACAGATATCAGCTGCTTCATTAATTATTTCCGGTGAGTTATTTCCAGCTCGGAAACCTCCTACAAGAACTTCTAATCGTGATATATCATTGATAACACTACCAGGACATGAAATCCTTGGATTCTCACTGGAATCTTGCAATCCGCTTCCGCTATAACCAGTTGCTTCATCCCATTTTTCCATTTCGTCTAAATCGTCTTTTTGTAAATAATCAAGAATATCATCATCAGGTGGTAGTTGTTGTTTTTTAGGTGAAAAAGATATTTTCTTTGCAGGTTGCTGTCGCCCTCCTCGCAATTTTCGTGGTTTTTGTTGCTGTTTAAACTCTTCGTATTTTTCATACACTATATCCATCGCATTTCTATATTGATTATATGATGCACTCTTCTTATTAATTCTACCTGTTTTCTCAGTTTTGATTTTGTAGAATATATCAGCCCAATGATCTAAATTTCTAACAAACTTATGATATTCTGGTTTCAACATATTTTTCCTGTTTTCATAAGTCGTAACAACAAGCTCAGGAATTCCTGTTGAATCAGTCTTATTAATCGCTGCTAAACCCGCCTCGTTAAATATCACGCGTAAATCATCTACTATTTCTTTTGATTCCATTTGTTTTGTTTGTTCAGTTTTCGCTGCTATTTTTTCGAGTTCACCAATAACAGATTTTCCCGTCTCGGGAACATCTCCCAGTATAGCACGCTCTATCCCTTTCGTTGCTGTGGTTACTGGTTTAAACAATTCTTCGGATCCCATAGCAAAATCAGTCTGAAGACTCTGTCGTTGTTGTAGTTTATTCCGTACAGAGTCACGAATTGGTACAAATCTCCTGATTGCATCCAGTCGTTCACGAGCCAATCGGGTTGTTAATGCTTCATTGACCATTATTTGAAATCAGAAACAATTTTTCAATTGCAAAACAATTTTTCAATCCCGACCTAACACCATCGATTTTTGACATCCCTTGAGGGTCGGCTAAAAAAAAAAAATGATTAATGGTCGGGCAATCAAATAATGATAAATAGTCGGTCAATCAAATAATGATAAATGGTCGGTCAATCAAAATTGTTCATTTTCTTGAATTAACGCCCGTAGGTTTCTAACTTTAGAATTAACCTCCTTTTTCAATTCGTATTCGTACCCCAATTCTTTTCGTATTCGTTCTACGATGGTATACAACGGAGCGAACACACTTACGTCACTGGAAAATGCGAGAGAGTCCTTAATAGAATTCTGAATTATTTTGATGAGCGCATACTTCTTTGGTAGCATATATTTATTGTTGTTAACTCCGTATTCTATATCCTGAAAATCAGACATGATTTGATCAGGATTTAACCCATCTGATAGTTCAATATCCCAACTTTTCAATTTTGAAATCTCGGATAAAATGCTATTCATGATTTCAGAATTCATTATTCTATAACAATTATCTATTTCTAAATGAAAAATATGACGCATTAGACATAACTAAATTGAATTTTTTTGTCCCGTCCTTTTTGAAATAGCCGATCGACAAACCCCCTCTGCAACGAATCGTACTGAGGCTCTACAAATATTGAAATACTTGCCGGCTTCATATATTGATTTAAATATTTTTTCTTCGTTAGTTGTTGTATTCAAAGATTTTACTGGTTTCACTTTTTTTGAACAAATGCCAGTCCTTCCTCGTTTGGAATTCTTACTCTGTGTGATTGCTTGCAGATTTGATAAAAAATTGTTCCTTGGATTAGAATCCTTGTGATCGATAACAAAACCATTTTTGATCAATCCATTGAAACATTCAAATACGAAACGATGATTGTAATATTTCTTCTTTCCAACAGTAAAGAACAAATACCCCATACCATTATCCCACCCAACTGGGTTCTTCAGTCTACAGTGTCTTACAACACCATCACTGGATGCTTCATAATTTGTACTCACTGGGTGTGGTCTGAATTCCTGCTTCATTAGTATACTATACTATTTGTCTAATTCATTGGCTGATCCATTGCAGTGATTCATTATACATAAACCTTTCATTTAGACACTTGTTTTTAGTATAGCATGAAGGAGTTCAAGAGATTGCCTTCGAAAAATGCTGAATTCAATGCTGATAAGGAGTTTAAGAGATTATTAAAAATCAATCCTAGATTTAATCTCGATAAACCAAAAAGACGTAACAAACGTCCAAGAGACGGAAACATGAAAGAGTTTAAGAGATTATTAAAAATTAGTCCTAGATTTAATCTCGATAAACCAAATAGACGTAACAAACGTCCAAGAGACGGAAACATGAAAGAGTTTAAGAGATTATTGAAAATCAATCCTAAATTTAATCTCGATAAACCAAAAAGACGTAACAAAATCAATCCTAGATTTAACCTCGATAAACCCAAAAAACGTCCAATAGACGGAAACATGAAAGAGTTTAAGAGATTATTGAAAATCAATCCTAGATTTAATCTCGATAAACCCCAAAAAACGTCCAAGAGAGATTATCCCTGGAAAGATGCTCAACTCAATCTCGATATAGCTTCTAATACACCAAAGAATACAATTCTTGATAAAGCCATGATTAGTAAAATCAGAGACTGTTTTAATGAATTCAAGCGTGATGGAGCATGTTATTGTTGGTCAACATTTCGAATTGATGGTGTTGTTGACGCTACCATGAATGATGAAAAAGCAGCAGTGATAATTTCACGTGTTGGGGAAAAACGGCATTTTTTCCGAATCAAATTCATTATCGAAGTCGATGGCAAATGGATTATTAGGGATAAATTTGAACCAATCCTCAAGAATAAAAAAGCTGTCATTGTGAGTAGAGATTCCAAACCAGGGATTCTAACCGGCATTGATAAACCATACTACGAAAGATCTTATCCCGTAACAGCAATGGTTTATGGGATATATCCGTTAAATGATAAACCCGATATCGCAAAACTAGCTCCTATGAAATATTCTAGTTCACTGAATTGTGTAGCAGAACGAATAATAGAACACTTCACAAATGCGTCCCGGGGGAATAAACTAACTGATCTAAGACGAAAAAAAATAACCGAGTGGGAATTAACGGTAAAACAGCACGGTGCAAAGATTTCTGATATAGCTAAATTAGAAACATCATTAAGATTTCCAATAACAGTTATGACGATAACGGGAGAGGTTTTATACGAACCGAAATATAACAAAAATGGAGCACCAATACAGATTATTGATCATAACAAACACGCGTGGACACCTGCGGTAACAATATTTCCACGAGAACGAACCGTGAAATATATCCCTAAGGAGTTCGTCGGGGATGTTTTCTATGAAGAGAAATTATTCGATGCTATTCATGCGTTGTGTAAGGATGATCCTGTGTCAGTGTAGTTACTTAGAAGTGATGAAGAATTCGATCAATTTGTAAAACCAAATGGTGAATTATATCGCATTGAAGAATTAGATAACAGAATGAGAAAAATCGCTAGTGATTTTTCACCGGAGAATTCCCATGAAAAACTACTCACGGATAGTTTTACTATTCCATCAGTGGTAGCTCACTTCGCAAGAGAAAAAAACTCATGGCGTCCAACACGAAGTGATTTTCTCGAGGATGTTAAATTGAGTTGCGTCGAATTTGGTCATGGAGGACTGTGGAATACGAAATACTCACGTGATGGTATGATTTCAATTGATATAGCCGCGTGTTATCCCGGAAGTTTTCTCGGATATGGGGAATGCGCTGAGTACTTCAAACGATTTGGACACCCCACGCATGAAATGACTCGTGGTGCGATTAATGGACCATTGCCTGATTTTGATTTAACCGGATTCGCTCGTGTGATATCATTTGAATTAGCTACAGGGTTACATCCGTGTAGTTATGTTTGGCTCGGTAGACACCTATCTGAAAAACACTGGATGCCAATAGTGCTATTGAGATATATGATTGATTGTGGTATGCTAATATCGTTGATTGTTTCCGAGGCTATTATATGCTATTGAGCTCAGAAAGAAGTTTGGCTACCACAACCCGATCTAGATAGAATAATCAACGAACTACGAAAACAGTTTCCAGATTTCAGTGAAGAAGAAATCATAAATTGGTCTAAGAAGTTATTTGAAATGAAAAAAGAACAAGCAAAAGATCTCGGAAGAAGAATAATCGGTAAATTTACCCAGGGTGGACGATACGATAACGCAAAATACTCTTCGCGGTTGATCATAGATGTCGATGAATACGATTTTATTGTAGCAGATTTAATGAAACAGGGAAAACCTGTATCCCGTAAGGATGCTTTTCTATCCAATGGTGAGAAATTAGGTACGGTTGTTACCTACTGTGATGGATATAATTCCCAGTACACACATTTGAGAAGTTCAATGTTAGCCTATGCTTCTATTAATCTATTTTCGATGATAAATAGATTTCCTAATACCGCGGTTAGAGTAGCCACTGATTCGATGTATATACACAATAAGTACAAATCAGATGTAGCTAAATTCACAGATCCCGAGGAAGCGTGGGGACGTTGGCGATTTAAAAAAGAGATGCTACATGAGTATTTTGAATCCGCAGACGTTGCCATGGATGATAAATATCTTTGTTGTAACCGTATTGAAATTCAATCAGAATTTTCTAATGCACCACCGGTATCTGATCCAGTATGTAGATACAAGACAGTTTATTTAAACGGTTGTGGTGGGTCAGGAAAGAAAACTCGTGCAATTGAATTATTTCGTCGTGGAAACGCTAGCGTTTCTAACATGATTGTGCTAACACCGACTCACAGACTCGCCAGAGAGATGATACAACGAGGGGTAAATGCTTGCACTTATCACAGCTTCTTTCGATGGAAGGGTGACAAATGGACTCCTGATCGAATGGGTGATAAATTCATTCCTGAAATCATAATTTGGGATGAAATATGCACAGTGTCATTAGATGTATTAAAAACATTTCTTGAGTGGTTGTTAAACAAAAACACAAAAGTCGTCATGTGCGGGGATCACGGCCAACCACCACCATTTGTCGGTGCATCTCCACATGAATGGCTAAAGGGTTTTGTAGACTACTATGAAGAAATCACCACTGATTATAGATCACTTGATGAACGATTACGCGAGTTCAAAGCGCTAATTAGATTACAACCGGATAGAATCCAATGCGAAATAGCGCGTGAAGTGATTTCAGAAACCCCAATGAATGATTTCTGGGAAACATGGAGACCAAACGATTTGATCATTGCAAGTAGAAAAATAGTCAGGGACACACTTCAAATGAAGTTATTTGAATTGCATAAAGAAAAATTTGCAACGCTTCCAGTACCCCTTTGTTATAGGCCTTCGGATACACGAAAACAGAATATTGAAGTTGATATTCCAGGACAGAATGAAAAACAAATTCTGGTATTAAATGATATTGTGCTGGTTGATATCAATGTCGTTGAAGATGCATTGCGTGCTAATAAATCCCCGTGGACGCTAGGATACGCAGCAACAATACACTCTTCACAGGGATTGACTATATCGAATACAATTGTTTGGATGGTGGATAATCACATCGAATGGTCGAATTTAATCTATCTCGCAGTATCCAGAGTACGAAACATAAATCAACTTCGAAAAGTTGTTTTCGATGATAATGACACAACAATAAGTGATATTGATGTTAGCATCATTAATAAAAAACTCTCCGGTTACAAACAACAGGACAAAAAAAAAACAACGAGAATTTGATATTGATGCTGAACTAATAATCACTTTGAAGAAACAACAGAATAATCACTGCGTGAGTTGCAATTGTATAATGCGTTGGCAGTATTCGGATAAGGATCCTCGCCAATTTACCGTAGACAGAAAAAATAACAATCTCGGTCATGTCAGAAATAATGTGATGTTGACTTGTCTTGAGTGCAATAGACGCAACGGTGCTAGTTAAGACCATGCGGTGGCAATTGAGTATCCTCGGGAATCACTTGTAGTTGTTGTCGAGTAAAACCCCGCTGAGGGGCAGTTGAATCCAGTTTATAGACTGGAGGTCTACCAGTTGATCGTGTTATACTAGATATCTTATGCGTAGTGACGCTCCAAATAGGATCAGTAGCCCTTTTTCTACCCCCTTCAAGCTCTCCTGGTTCGTATAAGTACCTCACAATGACAATACTACCAAGAATTGGTTCTTTGAAATCTTTTTGTGGTTGTATGGGTATTGACTTCTTTTTAATCGCGTTGATAGGTTTCATGTTGATTGTTCTAGTAATCTCGTTATTCAGTGCAGTAATCACAGATGGTAATCTTTTAACCCATTCACTGGATCGCTTTTCTTGAATGAATTCTTTTGCGTATTGATATCCAAATAACCGCTCAGCAATCGTCCGATTAAATCGTTCTACAATGGCCTGATCGCGATGTAGCGCAGTATGCCCTCGTCGTATGGTGACATTATGATGTTTCAATGTAGATAACACTGCACCCTGAAATTCCTTGCCAGGATCAACCTGCAATAGATTTGGCCAGTGCAGAGGACTTCGTCGATAAATCCTTTCAAATGCAGAAGCGACTTCAGTGGCTGATTTTGTTTTTAACGGTTCTGCTTCTTTGTATCGACTTGCAATATCAACTACGGTTAACGCATATTTGTAACCACGATCATGTGGCAGAAATAATATATCAGCCTGATGAACTTCATTAGGAGCGGTCACATCAAAATGCGAGAATTGAATTTGTTTAGGCGGTGGTAGATAAATTTGCCATAGTGCCTGTTTGGATAACCAATTAGCCGCAGTGGTTTTTTTCACTTTTGCAGCACTAGCGAGTTTATTGATTGCAGCGTTACCCCTCCAGTATCCCCTCGGAGAATAATAAATTGATTCCATATTATTAATTACCAGCACCTAACATCAATTTACTTTTCATAGCCGATTTTATCAAAAATGAAGACAATTTTTCTTTGAAGGATTTATCAGGAATAGCATTTAACGCATGAATTAATTTCACATCTGCTAGATGCCTGTGTTGCAGATTGCTGCTTTTATAAGCAACATCATGAAGGTGACAGGCCTTATCAATGGCGTTTATTGGTTCTTCACCGGGGTTGGGTTGATTTTGATTATTGAGTCTGATATCAAGTCTGGTTCCCGGTCCACAGTAGCTATATCCTGGAAGGTGCTTTTCTCCGGGGTATTTTGCCCATGGGGTTCCAGGGAATTTTGCTAATTTGGCTGCGATATCACCTCCTCGTTTTTTTTTAAAGGTTCCTTGGGTTTAGAAACAAATCTAAATTTCTTTGTACTACATTGTACGCATTTACCAGAAAGCGCTGATCGGTTATTTTTTGTTGTAATCGTCGTCAAGTCATCTGTGCCAGTACGTTTTTTACACTTCACACAATATAGATCCATAATTTATGTATAGAAATATGGATATAATTGATTTTTCAGCGACTAAAACAAGAGAACCAATTAAGCATCATGCAGCGCTACCAAACTCTATCCGGATGATTATAATCGGGCCATCTGGATCCGGTAAAACGCAATTGTTGCTCAATTTAATAATGAGATGGATGAAGTGGGATAAGTTGTATTTAATTGCCCCTAGCGTAGATGATCAACGATGTTATGAAGTGTTAAAGGATTTTAACGAGAATGCATCAGAAATTAAGGGTGAGAACGCCATTGATTTTATAACCGATATCGATGAAGCCCCGAGTATTGATGATATTGATGGAGATATTAACAATTTAGTCGTATACGACGATATAATGTTGGATAAACAAAAAAATCCTGCTAGAATATTTTCCCGTGGGCGTCACAAAAACACTGACGTGATATATGTTACTCAACGCTACACTCAGGTTCCAAAAGTCATCAGAGATAACTGCAATATTCTTTCTGTATTCAACGGAGTTGATACTCATACTCTTAGAAATATTTGGCAGACATGGTGTTCTGATATGGACTTCAATCAATTTAAAAACTTCTTTAGTCATGCTCAGTCAAAACCACACGGATTCGCAACAATAAATTTACATGATCCTCGGACACGATATCGTATCGGACTTGATCAAATATTCGGTTAAAATCATTTATTATTTTTTGTTAACCCAGTGATGAAATCACTAAGCAGCAGAGAGGGTGGATGACAACAAGTTGCGACCAAAATTGATTAAAAAATTGTAAAAGTCTTCGTTTTCATTTTTTTATTTAAAATGATTTCATAGGTAGATTTCAATCAATTTTTTGTCTGAAAACGTTGTAGGGTTCGCATTTTTTTGTTTAAAATAAGATTATAAGACGGCTCGTTTTAGGATTTCAATCAAATTTTGTCTAAAAACGTTGTAGGGTTCACCCTCTCTGCTGCTAATAGGTCTGTATTTGCCTCTCAATGTTGATCTTCAGTAACATTATACTTATTGGCAGTTATGTCTTCTTCCCCTAGTGGAGATTGATGTCTTTTTGTGGTAACCTCTTCATAAATATATTGTTTTATAATATGTATTTACAGATACTTATAATGACCTTCAATTTATGAACAAAAATAATTTCAGAAAGGTTTATTCGCATGTGTTCTTCCAAATATTTTCTGAAACGATTTTGCATGATATTCATCTTATTTTCTAATTATTTATACAGCTAACTTACCTGCATTTTGTATGGTCACACAATTTGTGATTTTTTTAAATAGTAAATCAAAATTATTGTTTGTGTCTGTTTATGTGTGTGCGTGTATGTGTCTATTCTGATGTTAATAAGAGTATTGTTAAGAGTTGTTATAAAGCTCAATAAGATAACACATCAGTATAAACGGAACTTGTTCAGTTGTTGGCAATTTTCAAACATTAATGACATAATCTCTCTCCTTGGCTGCATGTTTGCGTTTTAATTATATTGTCAAAATCTATATTTCTTTTTAACACATCGCTCAGTCCATCTATGATATGTTTCATTATCACATTCTGGGTAAAACTGGTGACTCTGGATCTATTTAAAACGATTGCAAATAATAAAGGTTTTACATTACGCATTGCTGTATGCTTCTCTTCTAATTCCATATGCAATGTTTAGGTATAAGTAATTGATTAAATGACTTTATAAAACATTTATTTACGGGTTTGATATATTGAAACAAGAAAAGTAATTACTGAATATTGAGTATTGTCACTTTCTAAAGGCTTTAATAAACATCTTTATTTTTAAAGAACTTTGTTGCCTTTAAAGGTAAAGTGTAAGATAGTGTTAGCTCTGCATTAATAATAGTTTTTTTCTACTGGCACAAATATTTATGTATTCACATTCTGAGTCTCGTATCTGCGTCATTTAAAATACGCTTAGTTTTCATTTTATGTGCCAAAGCTTTCATCGTTTATGGCAAGTGTTTCGATGTTACAGTTTGATAATTCTTCAGAGTTTGAGTTAGTCTACGACTCATATCCGTTCCATTTAACCTCTATTTGCCGTTTTCCGTTTTCCTTTCTTAGGTTTCATGCTTGAAGATGTTGACTTGTTTGATCAACAGCAAAATGATATCCCGTACAATAATGTTCCGTTTTTTTTGTTTATTTAAGTATGTTAGCTCATACAGCGCAGAGCGCATTGTCATATAGTCTTTCTTATCTGTGAAAATCCTTTATGTGAAACTAGGAAAAAACTGTATGTGCAAATAAATATATAGCGAGCTATCCTATATTAACTGACTCACCTAATCGTGCATTAAAGCGTCGAAACCTATTAATTTGTTTAATGACAAGTCAGCTAATCAATACTTAAAGACTTGCTTTGTGGTTCCCAGCTTGAAATGTAACATACTTATTTCAATATGTTATTAATCATTATTAGGTTAAATATCGAAGTATTTTCTATTTAGATTAATGTATATATGCACATTCTTAGTATGAGTTACCTTTTTGCTTCAAATTTGTTTATTGTCTCACAATGCGAATGATGTATACGATATCAATAATTTCGAGCTTGGTCTACTGTGTGTCACTGCCTAGTAACTTCCTTTCGCTCCTTTCCATATCTGAAGCTTCATCCACCCTCTAAAGATTATGCACTGTCATTAGATGGACACCATATTTAAGGTTAAACTGTTTCATTGCACTGTGTACCCCAATCATAATACTGAAATGTTCACCAATGCGTTCATTATAAAGATTTGAAAACATTGAAACATATTTGTATTAAGGCAGATCCCCCTGTGGGTTTAGGGTTTTGAATTGGCCCGACTTGCCTCACCACGTGTTGAAAAAGGCAGCCTGTTTGCTCTGAGTTGTGACCCGTGTCGATGGAGGAAAGGATCCTGGTAGTTAAGCTAAGGCTTTTCCGACGCCATACACTTTATTGGCTTCTACGTATCTTAGACGGGTGGTCGGGATGGGCCCGGTCTACGCTGAGCCCTAGGAGGACTTTATTTACTTGCTCAACTTCTTTATCTTACTTGTATCTCTCTTGATACCCACCGTTGTCCATTATTTACATCAGCTTTCACTTTCCTAAGTACTAGAAGACTTCCTAGAAAGCGGTGACTCAACGGGTAAATAGGGAGGTAATTGTACCGACCAATGAAGGAAATTTCATCGGTTAATACTAGGTAATTTTATCTACTGAATATAGCATCTGTGTATCCCTGGCACTTAAAACGTTTTACCTTTGTTTGGAATGGGAAAAAGTTCTTCAAAGACGTATAGTCGGAAGGAACCGATAGCATAGGTTTTTGAGTGATGGTGGATAAAATAGCAGGCTCGGCGTGATTTCAAGGTAGATCGTGATCAAGAGCCTCAGCTTCATCTACTTATGTTATCAACCACCTTGACAAATTCCTTTGTATGTTCCTGTCTATATAGAGTTTTAATTTCACTTCATAACACAGTTGTATTACTGCTCCTTAAAAAAATCTGACTTATGACTTGAAATGTTAATACCTTGATAGATTGTGTATGCTATTTACGCATTAAACTACTATCACACAGATAAGGATATGTATTAGAATCAATGTTATATTCACAGTGGACTCTCAAATTTTAAATTCATATATAACTTTCATCTTGACCCACATTTATAAATTCTCCACTACAATCATACTGACATGACATGCGACCAAAATATAGTTTTTTGCTGTTTATATTTGTTTTTATGTGCATTTCCTTTACACTTGATGAATAAGTCCAAGCACATTTTCCCATACTGTGAAACGAGCAAAGCCCGCCCCACCCTCATATAAAAGAAACAAAAACGTACACAATTTCTCTCATATTTTAGTGTTTGTCTTTCTTCTGTAACGTGAATTCTTAGTGTACTTTACAGAGAGGGAAAGATAGAGAGAGAGAGCTTCCGCTATATACTACTACTACTATTAATACAACTACTACTACTACTACTACTATTACTACTACTACTACTACTCATAATAATAATAATACTAATAATAATAATAATAATAATAATAATAATAATAATAATATTTGCCATCACTGCTAGATACTACTTTTCCAAAAGAGAAAGTAAAATTGTTATTCACGATAAAGTACAGTTAACTCAGTTATTATAATAATACTTTACTTATATTCTGTTTCGGACTTTCTAGAGAGCTAATGTTTTGATACGTACGACCATTTGTTGCAATATTTATTCTAGCGTATACTTATTTTTGTATAACCAACATCGCATTTATAACCACGATAACTGTTACTTATTTTTGTATAACCACGCCAGCGTTCACCTTTTTTTGTATAACCACCCCCGCATTTACTTTTTTTATAACTACCCTCGCATTTACTTAGTTTTTTTTATAAACACCCTAGCATTTACTTATTGTTTTCATAACCACCCTCGCAGTCGCTTATCTTTTTTGTATAACCAGGCTACATGGTATTCATTTTTGTTTAACCACGCTAGCGTTTACATTTTTGTTTAACCACGCTCGCATTTACTTAGTTTGTATTACCACCCTCGCATTTACTTATTTGTTATAAACACCCTAGCATTTACTTATTTGTCTATTTTTGTATAACCACTCTATCGTTTACTTATTTTTCTATAACCACAATAGCGTTTACATGTTTTGTACAACTACCCTCGCATTAACATAGTTTTGTATAATCACCATCGCATTCACTTAATTTATTACATCCACGCTAGCTTTTACTTATTTTTGTATAAACACCCTAGCATTCACTTATTTAGGTAAAAACTAAATATAATTGATTTATTTTTGTATAAACACGCTAGAATTTCTTTTTTGTATGACTACCCGATGCATGTCACAGAAAAAGTATTTGATTTATACAAGATACACCCGCTGTCTAGAGTGATACTGGTTTGTGATCACAAACGATCTCATAATTGTTAACACTGCTGATTGCGTTTATCAAATATTTTTGTTTTTACGATTATTGGAGATCTAATTTTGACTACAACATAAACTGTTATGCCGACGTTTACATACCGGTGTTACTCAACGTGTAAGTTATATTTGTCAACGTAGGTGAACATTGCCTTACATAGTCCATTTGGGATTATCATCAGCTCTTTAATCCATATATAAATATTTGTACACATGGTATGGGTTATTGAAACTGAAGCTATGCAGATCTTTGGAAGGATTGAAGTATAACCGAGACCTTTTTATATGAGTTATGGCAATGTAGCTTCTACTCTGCTGGGACTATTTATAGATCGCCATACAAAAGACTCGATAAAGGGGTAATATGTGTTGTATTATGTCAGAGCATTAAAATCCTACTCTTCAGTATAGTTCTCAACTATTCGATAATTAATGACGAGTTCTGATCGTTACTCTCAAAAATCATAAATGAACGGCGAACTGTAATACCTAATTTTGTATTCACTCTTGACCTTATATAGAAGCATGAAATATCAGTTTTGTCACAAACGTAAATTGACATAGGCAAATCACTTTAATGTTGACAGACAACCCAAACAATAATTCCAATATATCTGTATATTGTTCAAATTCAAAATGTCATTAAGCAATCAAATCATATTTCAGAGTAAATTAAATAAAATCAGAACCACAACCGTGGCTATACAAACGTTTCCAGGTTTGATTTATTGTTGTTTTCTCTTATTGCTTGCAAAAGAGGTCTTTATATATATTCTCTGTAACCTCAAAATAACAACGAATACGATGGATACTGCTTATTATCGTTAGGTACAAAACAATATCATTAATATAAGCTCTCACCAGAAAACAAATCATAACAAAACACAATATGATTACATTTAGATATCCACCGCGTCCTAAATATTTTATTCCGTATACGGTTTAAACCAAGGAAGGTTAACATGATTCCATTTACAATTTACACCATATATATATATATATATATATATATATATATATATATATATATATATATATATATATATAGATATATATATATATAGATAGATATATATATATATATATATAGATAGATATATATATATATAGAGATAGATAGATAGATAGATAGATAGATAGATAGATAGATAGATAGATAGATAGATAGATAGGTAGATAGATAGATAGATAGATAGATAGATAGATAGATAGATAGATAGATAGATAGATAGATATATATAGATAGATAGATAGATAAATAGATAGATAGATAGATAGATAGATAGATAGATAGATAGATAGATAGATAGATAGATAGATATTGATGTGGATCAAAAAACTGACAGAACATTCATCATTCACAAGTGACATATAATTGTTTACGTTAGCAATCAACGACGCTTATATATATATATATATATATATATATATATATATATATATATATATATATATATATATATATATATATATATGTATATATGATTTAAAAATTAAAGCCATCATGGAGAGACAAATGTATTTGTTCTATACGTTTAGCTGCCATTCTAAAATATTAATAGACGTAATTACCAAATTTTCAAACTTATAGACGTCGAGATTATACGTTATGGTAACATGAGAGTTAGTAATAATTTCATGTGTATAAATGACGTATTCAAAGGTTACAGTCAGTAACAAGCTAGGTAATTGATCGAATGCATTGATCTATTCAAAGAATCAAATAATCAAATAATTAAAGCACATGTCTTGGATTCCATATTCGCTTATTGTGGATTACTCTGACACATGCTTGATATAAAACAGTTCCACCCGCCAAAGTAGACATTGAGATAATTAAACCAAAGTGATATCAACACCTGGCCAGTGAACCTTCTAACGAGCTTCATACTCCACGCCAATTGGGTAGTTGCTCCGTTTTAGTATCTGAGCCTATCAGTATTGAAACAGATGCAAACAAGCTTTTGAGTTGAGAATGAACACATTTGTACATTTTGTTCATTAGGTTCATGGGTTCTTTTCGTTCAGGTATTTTATTCCAAGCAGTTTTCCAATATATTTTAAATAGTTTTGTACAAACAATAATTTATTTGACTTTGAAAACAGATCATTTTATTGCAACTGTCGTATAACTCAATATACAGAGCAATAGTTCCAAACATTCATACGACGAATTGATAATATGTCAACAAGGGGCACACAGCTATTGAAATGACGTTTATGTAAAGTTCACTTTCATTTAAGTTTCAGATATCTTCCACATGGAATATATGCCCATATGTCGTAATCTACTTCAATTATGACGAGTACATACTGTCTTTTGTAATTTTATGGTAACATGTAATAGAATACAGGATTTATTCACATTGCCTACACCAGATTAAACGTCTGAAAGATGACATGAACACTTTTTGATTTGATTATAAAAGTGTTTTCCATTACCGATCCTAAAACTGTCAAACCATAATTCCTGTAATCTTTACATTTTGTTTACAAAACTCAAGAACGGTTTTTTCTCATTTTCATTCTATGGCACATTCTGCAATATGAATGTGGGGAAAGCAAAATAATAAATATTAGTGAAAACTTGTAAACGAGTGGCCATTGTAATTTCCTAACTTAAGCTTTTGCAGTCAATTTTTTATTCAAATGTTCATATAACGTTCTAGATTTTAGTTCATGAGGGATAGTATTGTACACTTTGAGACGGAACCATTCATGAATTATAACATCAGCATTATTAATGCAGCAGTAGTTGTTGTAGTATTATCATTTATATACATGATCGTTACACCAGTACTAATCATAATCGTCATCATCAACCTAAAGTATCAACGCCGAGTGGATAGTGTCTTTGGAAATATTGCATGTATTCTGTATATTACATTTATAGTATGAAATAAATGTGTCACGTGTATGATATTTAAGTTTATTTGGATTTGCAAGGGATTCTCTTCTACATCTGATCAAATTTATGGCAGTTTAGTAACATTGACAAAAGCACTCTGTGTGAATGAATACATCATACCAAAGGAAATATGAAATAAATTAAAACATCAATTTCATTTTCATATGCCAGATATAAGAACGACATATAATGTGATGCAGTCGTCCGGCCATATATTACGCAACTGATTTTAGGTTACTGCTTATGGATGACCTGCATCTATGATACAATTCTTGAATCAAACGAAGGTCAATTTCATAATCAAGCGGGCAACGTTTAATGTCACCTAAGAGATATATTTTAAGCTACGTACCTGATTTATCCTTGTGTGGCTATAATGCTTATGCTAAAAGGAGAATTTATTATTATTATTATTATTATTATTATTATTATTATTATTATTATTATTGTTGTTGTTGTTGTTGTATTTTATAACGAGACAATGAATTGTATCAGTGGGAACAATGCAACCAGCAAGGTGGCGATACAAATTGCATTATGAGAGTGGCAACATAATCTTTGCAACTGATCGTTTTATCACTGAGGAAATATATTTAGGACTGCCATGGACAGTTGGCCGTTACATGGTGATCGACACTATTATTAACCATTTAATGACCTAACTAGACAAAATATGTTAAAAACAACATAACGAATCTCTTCAACTTAGAATCAACTCTTCTCTTCAACTTAATCATTTTGGATGACTATAATTGGCAACTAAATAAATGACAAAACGTTTATGAATAACTAAACGATAATCCATGTAGTAATGCTGACGTTAATACAACTGGCATATAATAGAAAATACAAGTATTAGACGATATTTGCTTTGCATCAAAGGGCAGTGGAGGGATTTATTTATATATACTTTGAAGTACTAGTGACTATAGTATGTTACAACACTCCATCAAAAAGTTTGAAAATTGCAAACGTATTATGACAGAATTGAGATATTGAAGAATAGAGAAGTAAGTAGTAAATATTCTTTGCGCAAGTATACATATATATTACAACTTCGATTATCGGACGGAACAAACAGCTCTCAGATAAATTTGTTTTTGGTATTTCTCGTTCATTATTTGCTGACTTTGTATTCTGAACAATTATGCAATTGTCGTTGTAACAGCAAGCACGCGTCCTGAAACAGTATGGGTGAAATACGTGACCACAAATTTCTAGACTGATAAACGGACTCTCGGTCACTCTCACTTACCTGCTGAGTTGACATTCCATATCAGAATGGTATCAGTTGATCGGACCTTAAATTTGAGAAGGAACTATAAGATTGATCCAAAAGCTGACATTTACGTTTTGCAAAAGATGAATGACGGTCAATCTACTTTGACTAACGCTAGCAATTTGGAACGAAAGGTATGTATTAATTGCATTTCAAGTGGTGTGCTGATCGACATATTGTCAAAAGGCTATCCCTGATATTATGATTAAATTTGAGGTTCCTAAAACAAGTGTATGTTGTTTTGTTGTTATTCGACAACGGAAAACTACAAACGTAGAATTATTAAAATAACTAAGTTGGCCGTTACATTAATATGACTCAAATAAATGGTTATATTATTTAGAAGATAATTTAAGAAAACATTTATTTCTATGAACATTGCATTATTGAAAAGAGACATAGTAACCGTTTGAAATGAAATTAAAAACATTTTCAGCTAACTCCATCACATTATTTAAAAAAAGCATAGACAGAGCAGTAGGTAAACCAATATATCCAGAAATATCATAGCCAAGAAACCATTTAAACTATATTGAAATGATCAACTCTTGATTCTGATTATTTAAGAACTATCATCCTGCTTCTAAGTTGTCAGTCATGTCATAATATATCTAACAGTCTGCGTCACACTATCGAATTATGTCAACATTGGAATACCACAAATCTTCTAACCTCTCAGGCATGTTATTACGTTCTAAAACGTTGTTTATTTCCAACTTCAACATCGTATGAATTCCAAATAATCTTTTAAGCAACATATCGTCTGCATAACATTCACACCAGCATGCATTTTTATTAACGATATAACTTTACGATGGTTCATGTCCTACTATGTCGACAAGATACATTGTTCGCAAAAGGAAAACATTTGGTCTCAATTGCTCATTCTTTTGGGTGTACAGTTCATTTCATTATATACATTCAGACCCGCTCATATTTCATAGACTGAAATACTCTGTGCAAACCAATTATACGATTGTATCATTCAAAGTTACAAATTAATGTTTCCAAGTGAAACTGCAGTTCCCATCCAAAGACCTCATTATTGCATTTCCTTATGTGAAATCAGGAATGACTTGTAACGGTAACGTGATGCGTTACATTATAAGGCCTACTTAAGTTCTTTTCATATGTTAAGTAATTGATGACGTGTAAGCTGCATAATAATATTGATAAAATTGAAGCCAACATGATGCCATTTTAAGGACTTTGTTCACGTTTCTTCCTGAAGCAATGTGTATTAGCAATATCAAACTAACATTTGGAAAGTCAATGTTTAAAGGAAACCAAACGCACAAAAGTCTCTTTTATATTATGAACTATAGGAGGAGGAACAAATGTTCAGTTCATGTTAAAGAAAAGTAAAATGTCATCTAACTCTACAGTGTTCTTCAAACTCACGAATTCATTGCAAGACGACACTTAAAGATTGCTTAATTTTTTAAAAAATTTTTTGTCATCTCTTTGTAATTGCATATTGCCTATTTTTGTAATCAAGTTTTTTATTATGTTTTATCTTATCAACAGTCCTCATCACTATATACAATTATACATATGTCATATTTCGACATACCGTGTCTCAGAACGTATTCGCTTTTATCACTCAACATAAACATTGCTGCAGCCCAACTGAACCTGCAGCTGACATACAAGAGCTAAAGATGTGCATTTCGTATATGAAGTCTGGGACGACATGTAACAAGTTGCAGCATACAATTAAATCCTTTAGCAATTACAGCAATGTGTATCAGCAATTCCATCCTTACATTTAATCAGTCAGTAGTAAACCTAGGTGTCAGTCCTAACTGTCATTACAACATGATGTAATGAATATATGCAAGAATGCAAATATAAAAGATGCTATCAATCAGCTCTGTTTGCAAGTTTTTTTCAATGTAAGAAACTAAATTACTTATCACTAGATTTGACTATGGTAATTTTCTGTTTTTGCGAGGTCTCCGTATCTACGATGAAAAAATCATAATGTTTGAAACAAATAGCTGCACTGACCATCTATAGAAAAAAAAACTGAGCACACATTCTTTTTCTATGAAAACATCCCTAGGTTTTTATCGATCTACAAGCATTAACAATATATTCGCTTTTCTATATTTATATGACAGCCTCGAATCTCATTTCGATATAAATCTACACAGACAAATCTAGAAAATTACGCCATCCTTCTTAATGTATGTATGTATGTATATACAGAATGCATTCTCTTTCATATCATGGCTCATCGACCTAGACCTAGAATAAATTGCCCATTGATGTTATGAACAATCAAAATTGTCATCTCACTCCAGATTTCTCTTCAATCTCACCGATTGACTGTTCACCGATGTACATTTTCGCGTTTTTATTCACATACGATGTTGCTTACTACCAGGACAGAAAAATGGGGCATACATGAACGTCCGATGTTTCAAAAGATCAAATCAACAGTATGAGAGAGTTATTGTAATTGCTTTTATGTTATTACATTAATTTTAGTACATTATACAGGATTTTTCTAACACCTGCTTCATAATATCTTGCACAAACTGTATCAGGTAGTTTCTTTTTGATTTGGAGTAATTGTGTGCTCTAAGCCACATATAACAATGAGCTGGTCATTAACGCCTGCATACACTCATGTGTGAATTACGTGTAAATTTCTGATTTCTGTTCTCGAAATATGTCAGCTGTACGCAATAGAGTCCACACATTCAAAGTAGGTTCAATCTCTCTAGCTAAGTGCCTCAAGCATACTTAGCTTCTGCGATACATACTCCATTAGTTGAATCGCCAGAAGCAATCGTTTAAACGCCATTAAATACCCATACACCGCCTCAAGCCTCTTTGAAGTTGATGGGTGGACTAATAAGCACACATGCATTTTCTATGTTGTACTATCACATCATTTTACATGCATTACGCATGAAGTAGTAAAATGCGTCTGCAGAGAGCGCCATGTATTACTGACATGTACATTTAGTAGAAAGAAGAGATGTATAGAGCGAGTGATACTAAGTGATCCATGTGTAATCTACGGTTTGTTACATATGTTTTCCTTTACCATGCTTTCCAGAAACAAGAACGGAAACTTACAAATAGAGGACATCAGTTACCATCTTCTAGCAGCGGAGACTATCGACTGATCTGATAACGGGAAGGAAATTTCGGATATCACTGTCAAGCGATATATTGTGATTGACCAAAACAATATCCAGCCGGAAACGTTAGTCGATCTTTTTTGATCTATGTCACTGTTTTAAAATTCTGAATGGAATATTTGTTTATTTTGTCGTGGAATAAGTTCGGGTTAACAAGATTTTTGTCCTATTGATTTAACAACAAACTGATATAGGGAGAAAGATTAGAAATACCACTATGATTAAATTTTTTCTTTCTCGAAGGACTCCGTCTTGTATTCCTAATGCAATTTTTCTTGCTTTGATGTACAGAACATTACATGTCCAACTGTTGAAATAAATATTGGGTCTTATATCCCGGTTTGTCGATATAATAAAGAATATATTACCTTACAGATGCTGCAAATGTCATTAAAACCAACGTAGCAGCTAAACATAAGGCTCCTTTCGGACGTTTCACTGGAATGGACATACAAAACCTTTTTCCTCGCTGAATGTATACGTCATCTTCTCGAAATGGTGCAAATTTACAGGTGAGAACAATTACAACGACAGAAGATGAGACGATGGTACAATATTTATAAAATAGTAAAATATTCTGATAAATCCTAGTAATCAACGATAATTTCATTTAGAGAATATTATTTCTAAATAATGTTCTTAAGCATTATCCGCCTTCTGACAATATATCTAATAATGCAAGAGAATAGCATTATGCATAAAAATTATTGTACACACAATTACATTAATATACCTTAAGTACTTGAACTAACTATAATGGAATAGCATATATACTTTCAATTTATACTCGCAGATACCACTCGCCAGTCAAAGCGGGACTACTATGTCAAGGTCGCCGTACTAATATAGTCTTCAATATGGAACTTGTAAGTGCCCTCTATATCTATATTTTATGCAAAAAATTATTATTGAATGCACGTTGTACGTTAACATATTAATGATTTTAAAACATGATGTTTATGTCGCTCACTGGTGTTAGAACCTGATAAATACGTTTTACTGTTATGTGAGTTCAATGTTCAGCCTTCGTTGCAAACACTTATACCGTTTTAGAAGAGACCTTTTGACACAAATCATCTCATTTTGCCGTGGATTATTGTTGTAAATAATGTTGTGATAAACAAAGTATTAATTCCTGCTTGAAGTACAGATTATTTCGCTTCTGACAGTTTTAGAGAAATAAAAGAAACACAGCAAAACTTGACGGCCGAGCCAGGGTCTTAATTAGGATGAAAATCTGTTTGTTAGACTAATTGAAATTATGTTTGACGTTTACATTGACTTTCTTTCGGAATTTAAATATACATAGTTAAAACAGTAAAACCAGCATGCAGTTTAGAGCTTCACCTACTGAAATTCGTACACACGAACCGATGTACTAATTGCTTGATAAAATCATCTGCGGCAACTGATTTGCTAATTTTGACAGGGTATTTTCTACTAAAAAAATAGTGCAAATTGATAGATTTTACAATAATGTACAATTCTGCGACATATGAACAATGCAATGTTTTATTTATATATATATTTTGTGAACACTGACAGATTTATTAATTCTAATAGGATAATTGCTAGTAAAACTCATGCACACCGGCCGATTTACTAATTCTTATAGAGTATTTGCTACCAACAATAATGATTTTGTGTATATTTTGTGTGAAACATTTTCAATATCAATATTATTCTGAATCAAAAATATATATGCGTTTAAGATTTTATATAAAGACTTATTTGTAATTTCTATCCAAATAAATCAAATAAGACTAGGGTTTTGCTCCGTAAGTTTGAAATTGATTACATATCATTGGCGATTTCTTTTTTACAACTCATGTGATATTTAAAATTCGTTAGATCAGCTTCTGTTATCTAATCCTCTTCACCAGTTATTCTATCCATTTTAGGTGGAGGGTGTTAATAGGAAGGCTCATGCTTTGTAGATTTTTGTCTTATCTTTCTTTCTTTTTTTCTTCGTTTCGCTTTTTTTTTTTTTTTTCCATTTCCTGTTGTTTTAGTTCTTCATATTGACCGTATACTCCATCTACCGCATCGAGACATGTTATATACGATTCACTTTTTGTGTCGATTCGACCTGTATTAGTTCTAATTGTTTAAAATACATCAGTCCATTGTTGCAGATCTTTAATATGTATTTATATTCCGGATTTAACTTTGTTTTCATTTCATCAGTCGTAACAACAAGAGTTGGATTTCTTTTACAATCAGTTTTACTGATCTCCTATAAAGCATCTTCAGTAAATTTATTACGTAATTCCTTGACTGTTTCTGCATCTGTTTGTTCCGACCATATTAAGGTCTTTCTTGCTGAGGTCTTGCTGCTTGAGGTACATGACCTGGAAGATTTTGTACAAGTCAGGATGTTTCTTAAGTACTTGTGTGCTTTTTTAACTTCAGGAAAAAAAATTTCTCCTTCCTTTCCATATATAATTTCTTTAGTAGTTGCATAAATATGTTTAAACAATTGTTGAGAACCTTCTGCAACTTGAACTTGAGATTCTTGTCTTTTGTAATTTTTGTCTGACCCAATCACGATGGGTATAAATTTCTTAATCGTCGCTCGTCTTTCTTGTGCCAAACGGGTAGATAATGTTTTTCCTACCATTATTTATAAATGATATGATTCAAAACATAGCAGCAGAAAAGGAGTGACCACGAATGAGGCATCATCGAGTAAACGCAAACGGACAATTTAACTAACCCTTAGGGGAAGCTCTCGAGCAGCAGAGGGGGTGAACCCTACAACTTTGTAGAGGCGTCGATTCAGCAAACTGAGGCTTCCTCGAAAAGCGTAGAAAAAAGCGTCGACGAGGCTAACCAGCGCTTCTTCGAAGACGCCATGATTGTTGTCACTCACCCACCCTGCTTATATGGGTTGAAAATATTTTATCAAGTCCGATTGGTATTTGAGTGTATCGTTGGCGTATATCACGTCGGTGTTTTTATGTCTGCATCTGGAAAATATCTTGGCAGGGATCTTTTGATTGTCTAACATCACATCGTCGCATACGATTAAATTGTTAATATTCCCATCAATATCATCAATGCTCGGGTCTTCTTCGATATCGGTTATAAACTTAGTAACACCCTCGTTGTCAATCTCTACAGCTTTTTCGTAATCATCGTCGTATGCGACACTTCCAATGGTATTATTAGTACTGTGTGCTTCCGCGATCTCGGTTATAAGCTCGCTGGCCTTCTATATGGCTATTTCGTTATAATCTTTTAAGACCCGGTAACATCGTTGATCATCTACGGTCGGTGCCACTAAATACAACTTGTCCCATTTCATCCATCTTATTACCATATCGATTAACAACTGTGTTTTACCTCTCCTTGAAGGTCCAATGATAATCATTCTCATAGAGTTTGGTAACATGACATGATGTTTTACGGGTTCTGGTTCTATCGTTGATGAATTCATACCCATATAACATAAATATATTATGATCTATAATGTGTGAAAAGTAAGGCGCGTACTGGCACAAACGAATTGACTACGATTAGAGCTAGTATTAACAGATCATCGCTTTCTCGTAAACGCGTACAATGTAGTACAAAGAAATTTAGATTTGTTTCCCTTGATAAATCAAGGGGATTAAAAAAAAAAAGGAGTTGATATTGCAGCCAAATTATTAAAGCTCCCGGGGACACCATGGGCAAAATATCCGCGAGAAAAACAACTTCCAGGGTATAGTTATGGTGGGCCGGGGCTAGACTCGATATCAGGCTCGATGATCAAAACCAACCTCGACCGGGTGAATATCCAAAAATCGCCATTGATAAGGCGTGTCATGCTCATGACGTTGCTTACAAAAGCAGTAAACTGCAACACAGACATTTCGCAGATTTAAAATTAATTCATGCGTTGGATTCTATCACTGATTAATCTTTGAAAGACAAGTTGGCTTCATGATCAGTAAACTCGGCTATGAAAGGTAAATTGATGTTAGGTGCCGGTAATTAATAGTAACATGGAATCTATTTATTATTCTCCAAAAGGATAATCGAGGGGTAAGGGAGCAATCAGTAAACTCGCTAGCGCCACGAATGTGAAATATACCACCGCGGATAACTGGTTATCCAAACAGGCGATATGGCAAATTCATCTTCCACCGCCTAAACAAATTAACTACTCGCATTTTTATGTGACCGTTCCTAATGAAGTTCATCAAGATGATATATTATTTCTGCCGGATGATGGTGTTTACTGTAGTTGATGTTGCGAGTCGATACAAACAAGCAGAACCGTTAAAAACACAATCATCAACTGAAGTCGCTTCTGCTTTTGAAAGGATTTATCGAAAGGGTCCTTTGGGTTGGCCAAATTCATTACGGGTCGATCCTGGCAAGGAATTTCAGGGCACTGTTATATTAGCAATAAAGAATAATAATACCGCGTTACGACGAGGGCATGCTGCTCCACTTCGCGATCAGGCAATTGTTAAACGATTTAATTGCACACTTGCTGAGCGGTTATTTGGATATCAACACGCAAAGGAATTGATTCAGGATACATGATCTCGTGAATGGGTCAAGACATTACCAGGTGTAATTACCGCGCTGAATAATGAGATTACTAGAACAATCAACATGAAACCTAACAACGAGATCAAAAAGAAGTATTAAACCGTACAACCAAAAAAAGATTTTCCAATACAACCGATTCTCGGTAATGTCACTGTTAAGTATTTATACGAACCAGGAGAGCTCGAAGGTGGTAAAAAAGAGCTACTGATCCTATTTGGAGCGTCACCGCGCACAAAATATCTAGTATAACACGATCCACGGGTAGACCAGCAATCTATAGATTGGATTCAACTGCTCCTCTGCTAAGATTTACTCGACAACAACTGCAAGTGATACCCGAGGATAATCAATTACCACCGTGTGGTCATAACTAGCACCTCTTCTTTTTTTGCACTCAAGAAAGGTCAGCTTCACATTATCGCTGGTATGACCAACACTGCTATTCTTTCAGGCTACGGTAAGTTGGCGAGGATCTTTATCCGAGCAACACCAATTCATTATACAATTGGAACTCGCGCAGTGATTATTCTGTTGTTGCTTCAGCGTAACTATTAATTCAGCATCAATGTCTAATTCTCGTTAATTTTTTTTTTTTGTCTTGCTGTTTATAACCAGATAGTTTTTTTCCGATTATGTCCGTGACTCTGTCAACGCTGACAATATCATTGATTGTAGTGTTATCATCATGAAAAACAATTTTTCGAAGCTGATTTATTCTTCGTACTCTGGATACTGCGAGATAAACTAAATTCGACCTTTCGATGTGATTATCTATAATCCAAACAATCGTATCTGATTTAGTCAATTTTTCTTTATGCAATTCAAATAACTGCATCTCAAGTGTGTCTCTGACTATCTTTCTACTCCACGTTCCCCAGAAGTCATTCATGGGAGTTTCTTAAATTTTTTCACGCGCTTTCTCACATTGGATTCTATCCGGTTGTAATCTGACTATTTTCTTGAACTCGCGTAATTGTTCATCAAGCGCTCTATGATCAGTACTAATTTCTTCATAATAGTCTACATTATTCTTCAGCCAATCATATGGGGATAAACTGACAAATGGTGGTGGTTGGCCATGATCGCTGCACATGACGACTTTTGTGTTCGCGTGCAATAACCAATCGAGAAATCTTTGTTATACATCTAAGGGCACCTTGCATATCTCATCCCAAATGATGATTTCAGGAATAACTTTTTCACCCATTCGTTCAGGAGTCCTTTCGTCACCTTTCCATCGAAAGAAACTGTGATAAGTACAAGAATTAATTCCTCGTTGTTTCATGTCTCTGGCAAGTCTGTGTGTTGGTGTTAGTACAATCATATTTGATTTGGAAACGTTAGCATTTCTACGAAATAATTCAATCGCACTAGTCGTCTTTCCTGACCCCACACAGCGGTTTAAATAAACTGTTTCATATCTTCTTATTGGATCAGAACACGGTGGTGCATTAGATAGTTCTGAACACTGATTGCATTTCAAGTATTTATCTTCAATCGTAACATTTGCTGAATTGGAATAATCACGCAGCATTTCCCGCTTAATTCTCTAGGATCCCTATCTTTCGTCAGAATTAGTGAATTTGGCCATTGCGCTACTGTGTTTTGTGTCTATGTAAAATGAATCAGTGTCGATTCTAATTGCGGTGTCAGGAAATCTATTTATCACCGAAAATAAATTCATGGAAGCGTAATCAAGCATAGACGCCCTCAAATGTGTATACTAAAGATTGTATCCATCGTTGTAAGTAACAATTGTTCCCAATTTGGTTCCATCGGACAAGAAAGCGTCTTTACTATTTACATATATACCGTTAGATGTTACATCCGCGATTATAAAAATCGTATTCAACGCTTTCTACAATCCACCGTGAAGAATATCTTGTTTTGTCATATTTTCCTCCCTGAGTAAACTTTCCAATTATTCTTCTACAAGATCTGTTGCGTCTTTGTTTCTGATCTCAAACAACTGCTTGGAACAATATTCTTTTTAGAGATCATGAAATTGTTTTTTGTGTTCGCTGATTATACTATCTAGACTATCAGGCTGTGGTACCCAAACCTCAGTCTGCGCGTGATATAATTTCTTCACCGACAATCAGCGATATCAGCATGCTACAATCAATCATATACCGTAATAGCACAATTGGCATCCAATGTTTCACATACATATGTATGCCAATCCAAACATAGCAGCACGGATGAAGTCCTGTAGCCAATTCAAATTATACCACACGAGCGAATCCGGTTAAATGCTAATAGGGTAGTGGTCCATTAATATCAACACTTGTCATCTCATGGGTGGGATGTCCAAATCGCTTTAAGTACTTAGCAGATTCTTCATACCCGAGAAAACTCCTCGGATAACACGCGACTATATCAACCAAAATAATAGTTTTAGGGTCATATATTGTATTCCATA
>JAQISU010000087.1:13930000-14142500 GCA_029339505.1 Unio delphinus
AGATTAGATAGATAGATAGATATATAGATAGATAGACAGACAGACAGACAGGAGAAACACAGATAGATAGATAGATAGATAGATAGATAGATAGATAGATAGATAGATATATAGATAGATAGATAGATAGATAGATGGAACAAATATATCCTGTCTCTTAGAGGTTGTCAGTGTTATGTGCATCATTTACTGAAGGTCAGATTAGATAGCAACATAATTATAAATGTCTGACTGTAGGTAAATATGTGCATCATCAGCATTACAAGCTGTTGGCATATGTGTTAGACATCATCAGAAAAGGTCCTTGATGGAGCACTCCGTACCTTTGTTAGTTCCTGTTAAACGCCATTGGCATGTGTATAAGTTTGATCATCAGACAGATCTAATATTGTTCGATAACATGATGATTAACCTAAGTTTTCTTATTACAGAATGGGTATTAGGGTCTAAATTTTTTTACAATGATATGTTTGTATTATGTGTGTATATGCTGTCTATATTTCTCAATATATGTCTCTCTGTCGGTCTCACTCTCTATCTGTCTCTATCAATATATATGTGTCGTCTCTCTTTGTGTGTCTCTCTCTGTCTATATCTCCGTCTGTCTCTGTGTCTGTGTGTCTCTCTTTGTCTGTGTCTTTCTCTGTCTCTACTCAGTCCTGGTATTGTTTTTCGATGGAACATATTTATTGCAGATAATCATTCCATTCATGCTGCAATCGATGACTGAGTTTATCACCATAGAGGAAAAGCTTAATCTAAGATATGGAAGCTTCTCGTTGACGTAACGGACTAATACTTTTTCAAACACATTAGGTGGCATACAAAGGAATGTATTTTTGTATTAACTGAGAGGATTGACTGGGCCGAATACGTATAACACTGTGTCTAGACTTCTTATTGGTATTACTGCATTTTTTAAGGGCAGGATCAGTTTTGAAAAAAGAATAATTTAAGCCATGCCGAGACTGTGATGGATACTGTTGAAATATGCATGCACTATTGTTTCAGAAGCTTACATACTTGCTGATGATCGATTTACTGGTTTCATTAAACATAACATTATTACAAATTGCGAATTCACTAAAGCTTTGCTTGATTGTACGGTTGACTGTTTTAATGAAACATAACATTGTTACAAATTGGGTACCTACTGAAGATTTTCTTGATATTACGTTATCACCGATAACGTTGTCTGGCCTATTATGGTCATGCGGCAAGATTACGGTTGATTCAAAGTGTCTCAGCGCTTCATACTTGTTTCATTATATATGCGAAAGCTACGTGTGATGCATATATTGAATTACAGTGATGAGCATTTGAGCATGTATCTAGTTGTATCTTAGTATATAGGCCCCATTTCATCCACCCTGGGGTAAAAATATGTCGCTTTGTACAATTGTTGATGCTGATGTATTAGTAACCATAATTATGTTCATGCCAAAGTACCATAATAACATAATCTTACCTTTGCACACATTTAAATCTTCGTTGACATTGTAGGAAGTTTAATGTGTATAATTATATTTCACCGACAATATCTAATACACTCTGATGCATTAGTCAGGGATCGAGCATAAATGTAAACATATTACACCCTTCAGTTCAGATTAACTGATAAATATTCAATTGGAACCTGTAAGTATATAATAATCATGTTTTATTTTCAAATGTTCCATTGAGGTATGAGCAATACGAATGGAACATGTCACAAGCTTCGGTTATCCGTGTATCTCATTATGATACGGCGGTGAAAACAGAAGCACACGAGCTTGGACACAAGTAAGTCTATTCCTGGTATCATATTCGTCTCGCCAATTCACCACCACTAACTTAGAAAGTATGCTGCACCGAGTAGGATTTCTGACTTTCTCATGAGCATTTGTCGGTGGACACCCATCTGAGGTCCATCGCTCATTCTGAGTTTTCTGTTTCCTTAATATCGGGTACCAGATCCACATATCATATTAACGGTTGCAAATAATTACCAAACGATCGTTACAAAACATATACAACTAAATATTGACCCTACCTCTCGGATTTGGGAAATGAGCGAAAAAGAACATCAAACATTTCACGAATTCTAGATCAAAATTGGTTGTGTCATGTTTAATTCATAGAAACTTTACATATGTATACGGTATGTACTATAATGTATAGCAATGATAAAGCATGAACTCCTCATTGATTGTAAAAATGAAAAGTGTGATTATGTAATCATTTGCAGTATGATAATACTGGCAAACGGGCCATGATATTACTTTTTTTCTCGGAAACAAAATTAAACGAAATATTGAGAGAACAGATTACATCTAGGACATTAACACATATCACTAACGATCATCTTAAGCTTCAATATCTGCAACAACCGATATGATAGTTTTGACTAATGGTATTAATTGCTAAGAGTAACATGGTAACTGCTAAGGGATGTAAACCGCCATAACTGCTTTATCTGATTGATAAAGATGCGCCTAACGTTCTTGTTATTTCTAGTCTAGGAGCAGACCGGGACGGCAAAGAGGAGTCCATAGCTTGTAAGGCTCAAGATTATTTTCTTATGAGTCACAAACATAAGCTCTCTCCAAAAGTTTAAGTTACATCGAAAACATCTGATCGTTCTCTACTTGTTTCGTTGAATTGTTCCAAAAGAAACTAAGACACAAGTATGTACAATAATGGTTTAAACATATAACAGTATTAAACAACATTTGTTTCAATTAACGCTTCATACTGATAACTGACCGGAATTATTGTCATTTATGACGGACACAATTGTATTCCTTGGGAATTACCGGTCTGTTTAAAACATCAGCTATTTAAAAGTAATGTCATAATATTTAACAAAAATATAATTCGACCTCATGAGAAAGACATGTTCATGGATGTTGGTCTGTGTCAGTCTACACTTCTAGCGTCCATCATATATTTCAGAGTCTGTATTTCTATATTTATGCAAACACAAAAGTAAGCATATAATTAGATAGATAATGAGTAGCATCAGTGGGTAACTATAACATAACTCACTTTTCACATTTACCTCGCTAAATTTCACAAGCAATCCAATGTTGTGTTTCAGAGATTGTGTGAAAGATCCAGATCCTCTATTCAACATAGCTGAATCGATGATGTTTAAGACAAAAGAGGCAGGAGATGTGTTCACTCCTTCTGAGCTGTATTATTTCTTTTACGGGCCTGGATCTAAATTTACTGGGGTATCAATGTTGTATGTATTTGTACGAGTATGTATGTGTACGTGCAATCTTGCGTTTCCATTTCTGTGGAATAGTATATAATCGAATAAGCGCTCTCAAATTCTCTAATGATGAAATTCAGTAAGAATACAAATTATATAATTCCTAGTATATATTTTTGTTATATTGTTTAAATATATTTGTTATTAGAAACACGTGCATGTGTATATCTTAGTTTTATATCTCATGACGGTTCAACTATCGGATAATCTAGTATTATTAGCGAATATCTAAATGTAACGTATGATGTATCTTAACCTTCCAATTTGCCCTTCGAATAAAGTTTTGGAAGATTGATATGCTCATATCATACAAACAAATTATTTATCCTCTAGCCTGTTATAACTTTGAGTTATTTCCTGCTGATCAGACCGAATCATTTTGTTTTGTTTCAGTAATCAATATTGGCGCATTTTGATATTTTTTTTACTTTTCCACGGTTTCGTCTATTGGCTATAGCTGTAATGTAAACGCTTTTGCGAAACCCTATATGAATTTCAGAATAACTTTGAAATATATGTCATCGTCTATGATATCAGTTATTGTTTTAAGTCGTTACGGGAAGCTTTATTGACACGGTCTTTTATAAATGGTATCATTCCAGACTTTCGTCAACATTTATTTTATTGTGGATGCTACAATGCATAGAAGTCATCAAACTAATGTCCGAGTGATTTTAAGATGACTAACATCATATCACTTATCTTCTATTTTGTTATATTTCTGTTTGTTTTGAAAATCCAAGAAAGGGATTTTTATGTAGCCGCATCTATTAATCTAAATGAACAAGAATAAAGTTAAATATTATACATATCCTTCATATCATTATTACTAATTACAAAAATTACAAAAATGATAATAATATACTGTCAAGTAACATTGGGAATACGTAGAACTCATTTCGTGGGTTTCCGCATGACGTGAAACAAAATGAGCATTAAAGACGCTTTGAGATGTGTATAAACATTCTTTGATCACGATAGACTGATTCATCTTTCATTTTGACACAAATTCTTCAAACATTCAAATTTACTGATTTTCTAGTTGATTCATGTGTTTACTTCAAAACATTCTTTTCAAAAGACAACTACTTAAAATCCATCCTTTATCTAAGCTATTGGAAGATAATACATTTTAAAACAGCTTCAGAAAGCAATTATTTATTTATTTAATAATCTTTGATTTTAGCTAGATTTCAAGATGGAAGATAGTGAGAACCAACTGATAACAATTCTACGGCGCATTAAATGTTAGAAAAAAAAACTTCATTCAATATCAGGAACATATCGTGTTGCGCCATGAGTACAGGCTCAACGAGATTAGCGGGAATTTTAAAATGTCTTACCAGGACAAGCTGCGAGAGAATGATAAGAAATAAGCCTGTGGTTAAGAATGTGAAATGATAAAATCAGATAAAATGTATTATGTAATAGATGTCATATCGGCTTTTTTGGCCATGCGTTATGCGTTTCTCACTCTAATCGTATAATAAACACATTCTATCAGGATCATCAGAGATTATATGTTCCTCTCCAGGTAGTCCAAGCATTCAGTTAATAGATTCAGATCAAACCTAGAGAAACTAAATCATGGCAATAGTGCCTCAACACCCTTGAAATGTTGAACCCGTTACAAGAATGTTGTAGTTGAAGAAACGCCCGAACTTCCTCACTATAACAGCATTGCAGATAAACACACTGAAAAGCAAATATTATCTATTTCAAAGAAACCGAAAACATCAATTAATACGACAATGGAGATTTAAATTCAGCTGTCACAAATTGTGAAACAGATTTTCAGGAAGATCAGTAATTTTTAAAACAGTCCTAACTAAGAAGTAGTTTTAAAATTGATTACTGCAATTACGGTTAGATTAACGAGAATCTAATGGGTTATGTTCTCGGCTAAATAATTATGCATCTAAATACTTTATGCACTGCATAAGAATTATGTAGATAAGATTTAAATAAATAAAACGTACGATTGTTGCAAAGAAAAATAATAAACGATGCCTATTCGAAATGTAAAAGCATCAAACAGCAAATTCATTTTAAATTGCTATCCATATGTATTTCATTTTATTCAGTTGGAATGAATGTTGCAGTTCTTCGTGTATATGTTGCACAAATAGCTATATGGTGTATTCTTCCTCTACCTGTGACATGCTCATGTTCAGTTTTGACTAAATTGATTGATTATAGAACAAAACAGATTCAGATATTGCACCTTTCAATATGAATTGTTAAAGTTTAAATAGTTTAGAACCTCTTTGAGTCGCTACCATATGTGCATGATTGAAAATTGGTTCCCGCCGTGAGTATAACTACTTATAACACTAGGAAAAAAGTTTTCAAATATAATGACACTTCCAATATTACCTGAGGTACAGGCAGTGCCTTGTTATATCAATTTCACACGTATCAGTATGGGGAATAGGCAGAATGTCTCTCCACACTAACTGTTGGTTGTATAATGTAATTGCAAAGTAATGATGATGTTTTGGTATATTGTAGGATTATGGTGTTATATTACTGGGTATTAATAAATTCACATGGAGTGTTCATGACCATACATGTGAATACCTTGATAGGTTTTGAATCATATATACGTGTGAAACTACCATCACATGGATAAGGATATGTATTAGAATCAATGTTATATTCACAATAGACTCCCAAATTTTAAATTTATATATAACTTTCATCTCGGCCCACATTGATAAATTCTACTCGACACTCCCACTGAAATGATATTTATATACTTTTTTTTGAATAACCACCCTCGCAGTTACTTACTTTTGAATAAACACCCTCGCATTTACTTAGTTTTGTATAACTACCCTCGCACTTACTTATATTTGTATAACCACCATCGCATTTACTTAATTTTGTATAACCATCATAGCATTTACTTATTTTTTAATTACCTCGCTAGAGTTTACTTAGTTTTCTATAACCACTCTAACATTAACTTATGTTTGTATAAAAACCCTCGCATAAACTTACTATTGTATAAACACCTTAGCATATAAATATTTTTGTGTAACCCCCCTCGCATTTACTTATTTTTGTATAACTACCCTCGCATTTACTTATTTTTGTATAACCACTCTCGAATTTATTTTTGGTTTATATATCTTAGCATTTACTTATTTTTGTATAAACACCATAGCATTTACATTTTTTGTATAAACACCATAGCATTAAATATTTTCGTATAAACACCCTAGCATTTATTTATTATGGTAGGGTTATCCTAGCATTTATTTTTTTTGGTATCGCCATCCTAGCATTTACATATTTTGGTATCGCCATCCTAGCATTTACTTTTTTTGATATAGCCATACTAGCATTTACTTGTTTTGTATAAACACCCTAGCATTTACTTTTTTTGTATAAACACCCTAGCATTTACTTATTATTGTATAAACACCATAACATTTACTTTTTTGTATAAACACCCTTGCATTTACTTATTATGTTATTTTGGTATCGCCATCCTATCATTTACATATTTGGGTATCGCCATCCTAGCATTTACATATTTTGGTATCGCCATCCTAGGATTTAATTATTTTGGTATCGCCATCCTAGCATTTACTTGTTTTGTATAAACACCCTAGCATTTACTTTTTTGTATAAGAACCCTAGCATTTACTTATTTTTGTATAAACACCATAGCATTTACTTTTTTGTATAAACACCCTTGCATTAATTATCTTTGTATAAACATCCTAGCATTTATTTATTATGGTAGGGTTATCCTAGCATTTACATATTTTGGTATCGCCATCCTAGCATTCACATATTTTGGTATCGCCATCCTAGTATTTACTTATTTTGGTATCGCAATCCTAGCGTTTACTTATTTTTGTATAAACACCCTAGCATTTACTTATTGTTCTATAAACACCCTAGCATTTACTTATTATGGTAGGGTTATCCTAACATTTACTTATTTTGGTATCGCCATCCTAGGATTCACATATTTTGGTATCGCCATCCTAGCATTTACATATTTTGGTATCGCCATCCTAGGATTTAATTATTTTGGTATCGCCATCCTAACATTTACTTGTTTTGTATAAACACCCTAGCATTTACTTTTTTGTATAAGCACCCGAGCATTTACTTATTTTTGTATAAACACCATAGAATTTACTTTTTTGTATAAACACCCTTGCATTAATTATTTTTGTATAAACATCCTAGCATTTACTTATTATGGTAGGGTTATCCTAGCATTTACTTATTTTGGTATCGCCATCCTAACATTCACATATTTTGGTATCGCCATCCTAGCATTTACTTATTTTGGTATCGCCATCCTAACGTTTACTTATTTTTGTATAAACACCCTAGCATTTATTATTTTTCTATAAACATCCTAGCATTTACTTATTTTTGTATAAACAACCTAGCATTTACTTATATTGGTATATACACCCTAGTATTTACTTAATTTTGTATAAACTACATAGCATTGATACATTTTTCTACAAATACCTTGGATTTATTTTTTTTTGTATAATCACCCTATGAATGTCATGAGAAACGTTTTGTTTTATGTATAAAAAGATATATCCGCTGTCTAGCATAGTTTGTATATCCAAAATGATGATTGTAAAAATACATGTAATAAAAAAGGGAATATGCCGGTATAGTTCTCACGAAACAAAACATGTATTGGTTTACTGTAACAATAAATTGGATTAATAGCAATGTTATTAAATTGATACTGGCCTGTGATCACATAATAGTTAACACTGATGATTGTGTTTCTCAAATATTGTGTTTTGCGATTATTCGTGATCTAATTTAGACTACAACATAAGCTGTTATGCCGACGTTTACATACCGATGTTACTCAATATTTAAGTTTTATTTTTCAACGTAGGTGACCCTTGTCCTACATAGTCAACTTGGGATTTTCATCAGCTTTATTTTTCCTATGTTAATATTTGTACACATGGTATGGTTTATTGATATTGAAGCTATGCAGGTCTTTGGAAGGATTTAAGTATAACCGTGACCTTTTTATATGAGTTAGGTCAATGTAACCTCGACTTTGCCGGGATCGTTTATAGATTATGATACAAAAGACTCGATGAAGGTTAATATGTGTCGCATTAAGGCAGAGCATTACAATCCTACTGTTCAGTATTATGAAACAGTTACACCGAGTAAATAAGACATTGAGATAATTAAACCAAAGGAGAATGAACACTTGACCAGTGAATGTTCTAACAAGCTTCCTAAGCCATGCCCAGTGAATCTTATGCAATTAGTAGAGGTATATGGCTCAGTTTTAGTAGCTGACACTATCTGTATTTCAAACGACACACGCTAGTCTTTGAGTTGAGAATGAACACAGGTGTACACATTTTGTTCCTTGGAATCATGGGTTCTGTTCTTTCAGGTATTTATTCCTCACAGTGTTTTCCATATATTTTAAATATTTTAAAACTACAATAATTTTAGTGGCTTTGAAAAAGTTTTCAAGTATTTCAACTTGTATGCAAAGCAATATACAAACAGTAGTTCCAAACATTCATACGATGAAATGTTAATATGTCGGCCAGGGGTCACAAAGCTATTGAAGAGAGGCTATTGTAAAGTTAATTTTTCAGTTAAGTTTAAAACATCTTCTGCTTGGAAAATATGTTCAAGTATCGGAATTTACTTACATTATCAAGACTAGAAATTGTATTTAGTATTGCTATGGTCAGAATGAAGGAAATACAGCACTTGTCCACATTGCGTAAACCAGCTAAAATGTCATAAAGTAATTCTACTAATCTTTACATTTTGTTTACAAAACGCAAGATGTGGTTTTATGCATGCTCACTCTTCGGGACACTCTGCAAAATGAATGTGGAGAACTAAAAATTGTGTCACATGTTTGATAATATTTATGTGTATTTTGATTTACTAAGGATTCTCTTCTAAATATGACCAATTTATGGCAGTTTTATAATATTGGAAAGCTTTCTTGAATGAACATATTATACCTAGGGGAAAATTAAATGAACTAAACATTACTTTTCATTTTTATAAGCCATATATAAGAAAGACGTATCATGTGATGCAGCCGTCTCGCCATCTGTTGCGAAACCGATTTTAGTTTACTGCTCTAGAATCTAACGAAGGTCAATTTCATAATCATGTGGGCAAAGTTTAATGTCACCTAAGTGATACAATTTCAACTACGTACCTGATTTAATCCTTGTCTGGTTATAATCTTTAGTTAATAGTATAATTATTATTATTACTTTTTTTCTTCTTCTTCTTCTTCTTCTTCTTCTTCTTCTTCTTCTTCTTCTTCTTTTTCTTCTTATTCTTCTTCTTCTTCTTCTTCTTCTTCTTCTTCTTCTTCTTATTATTATTATTATTATTATTATTGTTTTTATATTTCATAACGAGACAATAAAATGTATCAATGGGAACAAAAATGTAACGAATCTCTTCATTTTAGAAAATTAATAGTCTGCTATTTGACAAAATGATCATTTTGAGATATGAGAAAAATTAATGTCAAAAAGTTAATGAATAACTGAACGCTAATCCATGTAGTAATGCAGACGTTAATATAACTGGCATATACTAGAAAATACAAGTATTAGACAATATTTTCTTAGCATCAATGGGCGATGGAGGGATTTAATAATATGTACGTTGAAGTAATATTGACTATACTATGTTAAAACCCTCCAGACAAAATGTTTGAAAATAAATTGCAAACGTATTCTGACAGAATTGAG
This sequence comes from Unio delphinus, assembly GCA_029339505.1. Classification (NCBI taxonomy): domain Eukaryota; kingdom Metazoa; phylum Mollusca; class Bivalvia; order Unionida; family Unionidae; genus Unio; species Unio delphinus. Next base: position 13,940,015 of record JAQISU010000087.1, read on the forward strand.
ATAATGGCAAAAAAACAAAGTAAGCAGTAAATATTCTTTGTGTAAGGATATATAATTTCGATTATCTGTCGGAACAAACAGCCCTAAGATAAATATGCTTTCGTGGTTTTGCTCGTTCATTATTTTCTGACTTTGTATCCTGTACAATTATCTCTTTTTGGTTTTAACAGCAAACATGCGTCCTGAAACAGTATGGCTGAAAGACGTGACCACAAATTTCCAGACTGATAAACGAACTCTCGGTGACCCTAACTTACCTGCTCATTTGACATTTCATATCAGGCGAAAATCACATGATCTGACCTTAAATTTGAGGAGGAACTATGAGATTGATCCAAATGCGGACATTTATGTTTTGCAAAAGATAAATGACGGTCAATTTAATTTGACAAAAGCTAGCAATTTGGAAAGAGAGGTATGAATTCATTGCATTTCAAGTTGTGTATTGATGTTACATATTTTGAAAGGGCTATCCTTGAAAATTATGGATAAATTTTAAGTTTCTCAAACCAGTGAATGTTTTGATTTTTTATTCGACAACGGACGACTACAATCGTAAAAGTGATTAAAAGGAGCAATTTGGCCATTATATTAATATCACTCAAAGAAATAGTTACATTATGTAGAAGATCATTTAATAAAACATGTTTGAATGAATTAAAAGAGACACAGTAACGGTGTTAAATGAAATTAAAACCCTTATCAACTAGCTCCATCACATCATCTAAATAAAACACAGACAGAGCAATAAGTATACCAATTCAGATATATCATAGGTAAGAATCCATTAATAACTGAGAATATTATAAGAATATACGATGTTGTGAATAGTTTTGTCTCATTCTAATGATTCGAAAGATTGTTCGAAACTACTAAATGACCAACTCTTGATCGTAATTGTTTAAGGACTACCATCCTGCTTCTAAGTTGTTATTCATGTCAACATATAACTAATACTCTGCGTCAAACCTCGAAGTTTTTAAACGTTGTTTCGATCCAACTTCAGCATTATATCATTCAAAATAGTCTTTTAAACTATATATAATTTCCATAACATTTACACCAACATGTATTTGTATTCACGATATAACTTTACGATGCATCATGTCCTGCAATGTCGACACGACCCAGTGTTCGCTAAACGATAACATTAGGACCCAGTTGGTCATTATTTTGGGTATACAGTTCATTTCATTATAGACATATATATATATATATAGTCAGATACTCTCAATTTTCATAGATTAAAATATTGTGTGTCACCAATTGTACGATTGTATCGCTCAAAGATACAATTTAATGTTGCCAACTTGATATTCACGTTTGTTTTCTCAAGCATTGAGTGTTAGCAATAACAACCTAAAATTTACATAGTACGAAACAGATGTCACTCTTAACGGTACACTCATTAAGCTGGCATTTAATAAATACATGCAACACTGCATATCATTGAGTTGATACGCATCAGCTCCATTTGCAAGTTACTTTCAATTTATGCAACTTAAACACTTGTGTGCTTTACTACGTTCAAGATTCAACAGAAACTTAAAAATGTTCAAAACATGATTTGATCAACTTTATAGAGAGATAAAAGTGCACACATCCCTTTTCTATTTAACCATCACTGGCTATCCAATTGATCTATGAACGAACACAATATGTATTCATATTGCTACATTTTTTTGGCATGTTTCAATCTAATACCCATATTACCTTACACAGACTAATCTAGAAACGTTCGCCTCTCTTCCTAAACGTGTAGTTTACTTGTTGACAGTTAAAGTGAAATCGTTCGGACAAAACGCTCTTTCATAGTATGAACCAAAGTCTTGGAGCAAATTTCCAGTTCATGTGAAAGAAAAGTGAAATGTCATCTAACTCTACAGTGCTATTCCAACTCACGAATTCACTGCAAGACGACACTTAAAGATTGCTTAATTTTTCCTGCTTTTATTATTTTCGGCATCTCCTTGTAATCGTATATTGCCTATTCTTGTAATCAAGCTATTTATTATGTTTTTATCTTATTAACAGTCCTCATCACTATATACATTTATACATATATCATATTTTGACACAACGTGTCTCAGTCATTCGTAAACCTAATTGTAACTCCTTCCTGTACATCGTCATTACAACAAGATGCAATTAATATACGCAAAGATGTATATATTATAGATCCTACCAATCAGCTCTATTGCGAGTTTCTTTCAATGCAAGCAACTAAATTACTAATCACTAGATTTGACTATCTTAATTTCCTGCATTTGCGTACATAGCTGCACTGATCATCAATAGAGAAAAACAATTGAGCACATCTTCCTTTGCTATGTAAACATCCCTAGTTTTTTATCGATCTATAAGCGTATCCAATATATTCGCTTTCCTATATGTATTTGACGGGCTCCTATCTCATTCCTATATTAATCTACAAAGACTAATCTAGAAAATTACTTCACCCTTCCTAAACTAGTATTCTTCTTGTTCCCACTATTAACACGAAGCTATACTGGAAGTATTCTCCTGCATATCACGGCCGAGCTACGTGGCATAAATTTCCCATTGATGTTATAAACGAAAAAAAGTGGTCTTCAAACTCATCGATTGACTGCAAAAGATACTCAAAGAGTGCATCAACTTTACTGGCTTAATTAATGCACCGATTGACTACAAAAGATACTAAAATAGTAAACCATTTTTACTGTTTAAATTATTTTAGGCATGTTTTTGTAATTTCATATTTTTATAATCTAGTCATTTAGTATGGTTATTTTTGTTATCAACTTCTGCAAATCGCTAGAGCAAGCTAATGAACTGTTTAGAGCACTGTACTAAAACCAAGTTATTATTATCATTATTTTATTCTTATTATTATTTTTATTTGAATAATAATAATTATTATTATTATTATTATTATTATTATTATTATTATTATTATTATTATTATTATTATTATTATTATTATCATTGATGTTGATCTTATCATATACCAAACCATCATATTTAATCATTGTACGAAACATGTTTTACACCATTTATTCTGAGTAGCTGTAGATTGTGTGGAATCTTACTAGATTTTCTATTGTGTTATACATCTCTCCGAATTCAAGGATGTTTACTTACATTAAATTCGTCATAGATTATATCATTAAACCGTACACTACCTGCATTTCAGAACTAATGTAGTTATTTCTAAAATATCCTAATTAAATATGATTCATAAATAATTTTGTTCAATTGGATCTGTTTTAATTCTTGAAATGGACAAATGCGACATCATATTCTCTTGTATGAGATTATATAACACCACGAGTTAAGGCCACGCTTCTATTCCAACCAAAATGCAAGCAAATGCGTATATGGTCATATGAGAATTTGCAATCAAGTTACAGTCAATAAATGTTTTTTGTACCTCTCAGACAATTATTAGCATTTAATAAAATTATTGCTTTGTGTACTGATTCATGCTATTAACAATTGTCACACCTTTATAATTTACTGTACAAAAACAACTTAAATAAAACAAATTGTATATTAATGGAATCAAATTTACAAGCTTTACAGAAATTATAACCCCGTGTCTTTAAGAAAACTCAAACGTTTTTAAACATCATAACACCGAGTAGATAGGAAAATAACTCTCTAACGGTCCGTACCATCCATGCTTTAAATAAGCTTTCAAAACTGTTTAAGAATCCCAATATATATCGCACATAAGTTGTACGTCAGATTCAATGAATTAAGTCAAGCAGCATATTAAGAAACCACCAATGTAAAAGTTACTTAAATTTATTTCTATGTTATATAATCGATTTCTCAGACCTATGTTCTCCATTTATATCAATTCGCAAACAAATATAAAGATACAGCATTAGCAAACATATTATATATCTTTCCAGATGTATATTTTAATTCATGCAAACCCCATTTTAAAATACTACTTTGAAACAAAACATCTGCTTGATTTCAAAAGATCAATATGTATACAATTATGGAGTTACAACTTGAAGACAAATGTTGAATCCCTATCAATAGTGCAACGCGTTCAATGCTAAGCTACTTATTTGCTTCTCAGTTAGATTTCTTTATTATCCACATTCTTGATACTATGAAGATGCATCTTAACATTGTTCTTTAAAGCATGTCTTACTCATCAAATATATTCCTTTATTCGTAACCTTCTCCTTGCCACAATGTTTAATGCAATCTACATCTTTAACATATGGTGCTCTAAATAATCGCTCATGTTATGCATTCTGCAATTATATTCAAATATATACTATTTAAACTCGCATAGATTAAAATAATCATATTTATATGATAATATCATTGTGGTAGATGCCACAAGCACTTCCGGTTGTTTGAAACCAGCTCTTAACTGTTGCTTACTATAACAGTTAATAAGTTTTGAAGGAGATATTTAGGTGACATTGCACATTCATAATGTATCCCATCTCAAAACTAATTTGTGTTGTTTGTATGAATCTGACTTTGCAATTAATAAAGACATACGTACTTTGCAAAACGACTACATGTCTCACTTAATATTTCAACGTATACTCATGACTATAAAATTATGAACCCATTCATCTAGTCGCCTTCAAACGAAACTTGTAAATAATCTCACATACCGTCCTTAATACTGGCTATCTAATCATGCACAAACATTTTCAAACCTTATACCTTACAAAGCAAGTTCAACAAAAAGCTCCCTACTACAATAAATAATAAAAGTTAAAGTCAAACGTTTATAAACCTATATACATATAAGCTTACCAGAAGATGGAGTATGTGTAATACGTGAGCGTCCGATGTATATATATATATATATATATATATATATATATATATATATATATAGATAGATAGATAGATAGATAGATAGATATATAGATAGATAGATAGATAGATATTTATATAGATAGATAGATATATAATTATATAGATAGATAGGTAGATAGATAGGTAGATAGTTAGGTAGATAGATAGATAGATAGATAGATAGATAGATAGATAGATAGATAGATAGATAGATCGATAAACCGTTGAACGCATGTGACAATGTAACAAGCTAGCTGTAGTCAGTATATCTTTATCCACAATATTTACTGTTTCCAGCGTCTACCAATTACATTTCTATCTACCAAAGTACATTTTCGCGTTTGTATTCAAATAGGATGTTGCTTACTAGCAGGACAGGGAGAATGGGACATACATGACCGTCCGATGTATCAAAAGATCAAATCAACAGTGTGAGAGAGTTATCGTAAGTGCATTATGTAATTACATTAATTATAGTACATTATACAGGATTTTTCGAACACCTGCTTCATAACATCTTACACAACCTGTATCAGGTAGTGCCCTGGTGATTCACAGCAATTGTGAGCTCTAAGCCACACTTAACAATGTACTGGTCACTAAAACATGCATGCACTAATGTGTGTCAATTTCTAATTTCTGTTTTAGAATGTTGTCAGCTCTATAGAGTCCACAAATTCAACGTAGTACCATTCATCTAGTCGCCTTCAAACGAAACTTGTAAATAATCTCACATACCGTCCTTAATACTGGCTATCTAATCATGCACAAACATTTTCAAACCTTATACCTTACAAAGCAAGTTCAACAAAAAGCTCCCTACTACAATAAATAATAAAAGTTAAAGTCAAACGTTTATAAACCTATATACATATAAGCTTACCAGAAGATGGAGTATGTGTAATACGTGAGCGTCCGATGTATATATATATATATATAGATAGATAGATAGATAGATAGATAGATAGATAGATAGATAGATAGATAGATAGATAGATAGATAGATAGATAGATAGATAGATAGATAGATAGATAGATAGATATTTATATAGATAGATAGATATATAATTATATAGATAGATAGGTAGATAGATAGGTAGATAGATAGATAGATAGATAGATAGATAGATAGATAGATAGATAGATAGATAGATAGATAGATAGATCGATAAACCGTTGAACGCATGTGACAATGTAACAAGCTAGCTGTAGTCAGTATATCTTTATCCACAATATTTACTGTTTCCAGCGTCTACCAATTACATTTCTATCTACCAAAGTACATTTTCGCGTTTGTATTCAAATAGGATGTTGCTTACTACCAGGACAGGGAGAATGGGACATACATGACCGTCCGATGTATCAAAAGATCAAATCAACAGTGTGAGAGAGTTATCGTAAGTGCATTATGTAATTACATTAATTATAGTACATTATACAGGATTTTTCGAACACCTGCTTCATAACATCTTACACAAACTGTATCAGGTAGTGCCCTGGTGATTCACAGCAATTGTGAGCTCTAAGCCACACTTAACAATGTACTGGTCACTAAAACATGCATGCACTAATGTGTGTCAATTTCTAATTTCTGTTTTAGAATGTTGTCAGCTCTATAGAGTCCACAAATTCAACGTAGTACCAATATCTATAGCTAAGTGCCTCAAACATAATTTGCTTCTGCGATACTTTCTGCATTAGTTAGTTGAATCGTCAGATGCGAGCGTTTATACACAATTACAGACCCATACACCGTCTCAAGTTTTTTTGAAGTGGATGGGGCGACTAATAAGCGCACACACATTGTCTATGTTGTACTATCACATCAGTTTTCATGCATCACGCACGATGCATTCAGTTGCATCTTCAGAGAACGAAACGTATTACGGACATGTGTATTTAGTAGAAAGCAGAGTAGTATAGAACGAGTGGTATTAAATGATCCATGCGTTATCTATGATGTGTTACATACCTGTCTCCCTTTGCCATGTTTTCCAAAAACTAAAATGGAAACTTACAAATAGAAGACAACAGTTACCATCTTCTACCAGTGGAGACGATCTACTCATCCGATAACTTGAAGGAAATTTCAGATATAACTGGGAAACGATATCTTCTGCTGGACCAAGACAATATCCAGCTACAAACGTTAGTCAATAATAAAGGTTTGTAATGTCTTATATTACATATTACGTACAATGTTATTCATTACATAAAAAAACAAAACACATTCTTCGCATGTGTCTACAAGATGGAATAAAACGTCAATCATTCGGCAAATGAAAATTGGTATTTGCATATGACCGATAAGTTCTCGTTTTTGATCTATGTCACTGTTTTAATTCTAATTGGGAATTATGTATATTATGTGGTGGAATAAAGTTCGAGTTAATGACTTTTTTTCTATTGATTAAAAAAGCAAAATGATATAATGAGAAAGTTTAGAAACATCTCTACGATTAAATTTTTTGTCTCGTTCTCGAAGGACTCCGGCTTGTATCCCTATTGCAATCATAATTTCTTTCTTAGATGTACAGAACATGACATCTCCAACGTTGAAATATAACCTGTACCTTATATCCCGGTCTCTCGATATCATAAAGAATATATTACCTTACAGATGCAGCAAATGTCATTAGAACCAACGTAGCAGCAAAACATAAGGCTCTGTTCGGAGGTTACATAGGAATGGACAAACAAAACCATTTTCGTCGCTCAAAGTCTAGCTTATCTTCTCAATATGTTGCAAATTTACATGATCGAGATAGCATAGGTGAGAACAATTACACCTAAAGAAGATGCGATGATGGTACTATATTATATAATATTAAAATGGTCTGTTAGATCCTAGTAATCAAAGATAATTAATTTAGAGAATATAATTTCCAATTATTGTTCTTAAGAATTACACGCCTTCAGAAAAAATACATCATAATGCAAAAGAATAGCATTATGCATAAAAGCTATTGTACACACAATTACATTAACTTAATCTACTTGAACTGTATATAATGCAAATTTGTATATCCTTCCAATCTATATCCACAGATAACACTCGCCAGTTAAGGAGTGACTACTATGTCAAGATCGCCGTACTAATAGATTCATCAATATGGGACTTGTAAGTGCCTTGTATATCTATATTGTAAGCTTATAATTATTCCTGAATGCACGTTGAACGTTAACATACTGATCATTTGTTAACAAGATGTTTATGTCGCTCGCTGGTGTTTGAAATTTATAAATACGTTTTACTGATATGTGAGTTCATGGTTCAGCCTTCCTTACATAAACATGGACCGTTTTAGAAGAGCGCTTTTGACCCAGATAATCTCAATTTGTTGTGCATTATTGTTGTAAATAAGGTTGTGATACACAAAATATTAATTCCTGCTTGAAGTTCAGTCGGTTTCGTTTCTGTCAGTTTTAGTTAAACCCTAAGAATCACCGTAAAAGTTGACGGCCAGACCAGGGTCTGATTTACTTTGAAAAGCATCATCAACATTAAGATTACTTTTGCGTTTACATTGACGTCGTTTCCGATTTTAAATATACATATTAAAAACAGTGAAACCAGCATGCTCTTCAAAACTTCACCTACTGTAGTAAACTCTGTTTCCAATTCTATACAAGAGATGTTAGATCTTCTGAAACACGAAACGTAACCTGAGCTTGCTAGACATTTGGGTTTTTCTGAAGTAAAGCCAGCAGTTATAAAACAATGACGACACATACGTTTCATTGTTGAACATAATGGGGATAAAAGTTCTAGATTAAACAGTATATCTCTGGCTTAAAGTTAAATTAAATTAAAGTTAAAATAACCAATAAGAAATGGAAGTATCAGATGTTAAACAAACTTGTGGATTTGTAAATTAAAATTGAGAAGGGATGCAATTCAATATTAAGCGATAAAGTTGAGAATTACAAATGCATAACAAAATGGGAAATACAACTGAAAGTCACCGTATTAGAACTAGCATGGGAATCAAATGGCACCCAGATTAATAGTATTTATATTACCTGAAATATTATGTGAGAATCCCCTTTTTGAAAAAGAAATGGATGCTTAATTTGTTCACCATTTAACAAACATTGAATACATTAACATCAGGAAAAAAGTTAGATTTTATTATTGCAAACTGTCCGAATAGGAAGAAAGAAATGTATATTCAAACAGCAAACAAAGAAAGAAAATTGTCAATTCAGATTAATCAAAAGAAAATAATTGCAAATGAAATTGATTGATTTTACAATAATATACAAGTATGAGATTGAAAATTAAATATATATATATACATATATATATATATAGATAGATATATATATATATATATATATATATATATATATATTTGCTAGTAAAAACATACACACCGACCGACTTACTCATTCTGATAAGGTATGTACTACTAAAAATCGTTAACACGGACAGATGTACTAATTGGCTGCGACATCTGATTTTATATATCTAATGTGGTATTTACATCAGTCCAGTGTTGCATATCTTTACATTTTGTTTTTGATTTCATAATTCGTAACAACAAGAGCTGGACGAAATTTTGAATCAGTTTTACTGATTTCCGAAAAAGCATCTTCAGTAAAATTATTACCTAATTCTTCGCCTGTTTCTGCATCATTTTTGTACGGACCAGATTAAGGTTTTGGTGACTGAGTTTTTGCGGTTAAGGTACTTCACCAGAAACGTTTTGTAAAAGCTTATATGTTTATTCAGTACCTATTTGCTATTTGTTTCAAAATCAGGAAGAAGATCCATTTTTTTCTTGTTCTCCTTCCTTTCCAAATATAACGTCTTTAGCAGATGCAGTAATATGCAAAATCAGATTGAAATTCTTGACCTTTGATATATTTTTTGTCTGACAGAATCACGATGGATATAATTATTTTAATTGACGCTAATATTTCTCGTGCCAAAAGGGTAGTTAAAGATTCTACCGTTATTGATATATCATATGATTTAATTCGTTGCACAGAAGGGGTGTCACATCGAATGAGGCGTCATCGAATAAACACACGCGCATAACTAAACAGCCAAAATGACAAAAAACAGTAATATTATTAACTAACCCGTGGGTGAAACACTCGGTTAGTTAGAAGCTTTTTTTGTTTTGCTATTCTCGTTCTGGTTTGGGTTTTACAGGAATGGTTAGTTTGGCAAATATCTGTCTCTATTAAGAGATGGGTTCACCATGTACGCTGTTGCTTAAACGATAAACTTATTTCAACTAGTGATTCATCAGAGAATAATCCTCTTCATCATGACTCTGATTTTAAATATACTTCATCACGTGTTTGTAAATTAGCACTAAACAATTCCCACCCTACCCAATCGACAGTAAATTTAAGGCATCTCACAGCAGATGGGAAAATCTGTCTGTTGACAAGTTTTGGAATATTTATAGATTTTTATCAAAATATGTTTAGTTTTTGCTTCAAAAACCGGTAACTTTAATCAGTACATTAGTTGTTGAATTTTATAAAGCTTTTATGGTTTGGATTGTTCTGTTAATTGTTACGATGTAATCGTAACAGTCACATATTGGTACTTTACAATCTCAGTCTGATACGACTTTAGGAAAACACCTTCCCGTGTTATTGTAGTGTACTACGTAATGGTACGTCATGGAAGATTGCTAAAGTGTGGACAGGCAGCATAATACAAACATATCTTTATAAGTGTTTGTTTTTAGGTTCAATTAGAAAGTGCTCTTTTCTGGGAGTAGAGTGCGGCTTTGTCAACATTCCTCTTTAATGTAAGCATTTTCTATCAGGCTTACTCTCATGAATATAGATAGTCGGGCGTTCACTTCATTACCAATGAAATAAATGTATGTCCTTGCAGGGAATCATTCTTCAACTTGGAAATAATTGTATGTACTTGCTGGCTATGATCTAGCTGGAGATACGGTTATTGATAATCCCTTTGTAACTAACATGCATTGTATTGATCACAACGTTGGTCCACTTGAGCTCAAACGTTTTTCTTAATATCCAGATAGCGAAATTACAATAACTATGAACTCGTGCTCGTGATAGTGATATTGACCGTCAATTTGTCCTTTACCTGACATATTATGGTCGATCTTTAGATGAGGTCAATTGTACTCTTGCAAATTATCATTTCGGACATATTGACCACACGAATGATACTGATCTAAACATTCTCACTATTGACATAAAGGTTGCGAAAGACGATGACTGATTGTTTAGCAGGATAAAAATCCTGAGATCTAATGTTTAATTATATGCGAACGAATTGGGTCCTTGTGACAAAATGGAAAGCAGATGTGGTACGTACTAATTACGAGCGATCAGAGAGCTTTTAAAGTGTTTTATCAATGTTATGGCGACGTGAAATGTTTCAAACAGCCCATCACATTCTATGAGCTAGTTATTAAATTTCGTATCCCAAGATCTTTCATCATGTTTGTTCTTCGTCGGTAATTTAAGGTGACGTTTAAAAATACTGTAAACGTTGTTTTGAAATAGCGTAAACCAAGATTCCTAAAACCCACTTGCAATATGTTCCTGCATTGATGGATAGCTTCGCAGTATGCTTCGCGATCACTTGAAAAAGGTATAATGAGACAAACAATACATATTGACTATTACATGTACGTTCACAAGATTTCATAGTAATTTGATTTGATATACATCAACATTGCAGTCATCGTAAAGGCTTTCATGACGTAAGTTGCACGTTTCGACCTTACCATATTAGTACAGTGTCATCAAAGGTCAAATTGTCAAATTGCATCTGAAATGTCCAACGTTAGACCAGATTTCCGCATCCACAAATTTATATTCCTTTTATATCACGCTGAATAATAAAGGGCATTGAAATCATTGTATCAAACTGTACATAATGGGATTCAGTCTCATTGTTGTTTTACCGCTAAACATTGGGATAGGACGACGATGCTAATTTGCTGGTGTTAGCGGACAGGATGGTCATTTCAGTCACAATCAAAAGCATACATATATATATATTTAAAACGTATATCAATGTGAATTTTGAGAAAGTTTCTTGACGTGTTTATTCATTTATGAGCTTAGCTGTAACCAATAACGATAAGACCTATCAAAATGTGATAGATTGCAACGATGATCATTTATAAATTCTCAATACGATTAGTGATGAATCCAGTATGAAAATCAGCATGAATATGTTTCAGATTTTTAAAGTATCGCGATTTGAATTGGTATTAAACAAACAAGAACGTTGCAAAATATACTGATATCAAACAATCACATAAACGTGCAGTGCATAATAATTACTACGGTAATTTCTTTCCTGCAACATCCATAATTTAAAGAAATTCTTTGAAGTTAGGTCTCGTTTATGTCACCGATCATGGAGATTATACATGTTCACATGCACAAAGATACAATATTCATTAATTCTATCTCTAATTGCAGATATTCTTTTAGATACAAAACTGCGGATCCACTACGTAAATCAATTGAAGTGCAAAAAAGGATAAGAGAAGCTTTTTCGCACATTATTAACGGTGTAAGCAATGAATTATCATCCAATCAACACATTGTCATTATTTTCATTTGCATAGTGCGCAGTACAGAAGATTTGTTGTGTTTCATCCTGCATTGGCTGTTCAGTTTGTGTGTGTTGGTTCATCTCATAGTTTTGGAAGCGAGAGCGATTGGATTGATTCTCAGCTGTTTTGTCCCTATGTTGAGACGTAATTTGTTTTTGAATAAACCGCAGTCAAGTGACCGCTTACACTACGACTAATCCTCATTATTTCGATTGAATGACCACACCTTGAATCTAGATACTACATTATGCTCAAGACTGAACGAACTGGGTATTTATTCATCATTTCTTAAATGTAAATGGAAGCGAAAATAGAAACGTTCTTTCAAAGCCAACAGGCGTAGAACAGGAAGAAGGATTCCAGTTATCTCCCTTTCGCCCGTAACGTATGCCATTAATTTCAATAACCTGGTTCAAATTCCTCCTAAATCGTCAACCGTTGTGTCGACTTACCCGGGGATACCACTACGTATTGCATTATTCAACGCTCAGTTAATAGGAAAAGCGCACAGAAATTGTTAATTATATCAATGACCAGAATATTGACGTCGTCTTCCAAACACAAACTTGGTAACATTTCGTAGGTGATGAATGTAAATGTTCGGATTTAACACCCTACCATTATTCCATCTATTCGTTCCCCCGCAACTCTTGCGGAGGTGGAATTGCTGTAATTACAAAGAATTCCATGATCAAATGGCTTAAGTACAAAACAATCTTCAACCTCTACCACACAACGTTTGAACTAGTCAAAACAACGCTCACACTGGAACAAAGGTCAGAACATTCTTTTCTGTCTCTACATCCTCATCCTAGTAGAAAAAGCAAGCTGACTGAATCTCTATTTTTGAAGCAATTTCCAAACTCCTAGGTGGCAACCTAATTTATCTTGGAGATTTCAACTTTCACTATGAATATCCTGGTAAACCAAACACGTCAAAATTCATAGATTCCATTAATGTGTTCAATCTTAATCAGTCAGTAAACCAGCCTACCCATAAACGTGGTCACATTTTAGACTGGTTCTTTATAGACCTGATGATAATATTCTGCAATCAATTCTTGAATCCCACGAACTTGCATCGGATCACCTCTGCCTTGTATGCCATCTCGACGTATCAGTCCCTAACCCTCGACCTCTGTTTGCTACTAAGAGAAACCTCCGTATGATAAATAGAACCACATTAATGCATGACATCCAAGAAAACCTAACAACTTTCTTACATCCAACAGAGGGACAACCAGATAAGTGTCTGCGTTCATTGCTTGAAAAACATGCCCCATCCACCAAATGCAGAGTACCAATATAAAAAGTGTTCTCCTTGGTATAGTCGTGTTAGGGACCAGCTTCGCACTGCTAAAAGACATCGAGAGGTTTGGCTTTCCATCAGATCCACTATTCATAAAGCCTACGAAGCCGCTAAGAAGAACGTCACAAACATAGTCCATTTAGCCGAAGTAATGTCAAGGAACAAATGTACACCACATCCAACGACCTACTCTTCACTAGACCTACCAGACCAATTTGCAAATTTCTTCAATGATAAAGTTCAAACCATTAGAGATTCGTTTGACAGCACAATTTCATCTGATTCGTCACCACCCAGGTTTGATACAGAATTTCAGCGACAACAGTTAGGATCATTTGAACCTGATTATATAGATTTAGTACGGACAATCGTGATGAAAAGTGCACCTAAGTCTTGTGAACTTGATTTAATTCCGACATTACTGCTACGTGAGTGCTGAGAACCAATATTGCCTACACTAACTGATGTTAGTAATATCTCTCTCTCATCGACGGAATTCCCATCATTTTTCAAAACTGCCATCGTAAAGCCATTGGTGTAAAAACCAACTCTGGATCAGAACGATTCAAAGAACTACCGCCCAGTTTATAATCTCCGTTTCATCTCAAAAATCTTAGAAAAGTTTGTTCTAACTCAACTTTACCTCATTTGAATTAAAATAGTCATTTTATCAATGTACGGAAACTACTCTCCTGAACGTAATTAGTGAAATTATCTCTGCTTTGGATAGTTGAAAGATTACAGTCCTCACTTTGCTGGATTTATCTGCTGCATTTCACACAATAGGCCATGATATATTACTTCACCGTCTCCAGCATGTATTTGGCATTTAGAATATAGCCTTACAGTGGTTCAAGTCTTCCTTAGTCAACAGGACACAACTTATAACTGCAAATGGAATACACTCCAGTCAAGTTGCCGTGTGTTATGGTGTTCCACAGGGATCTGTTCTTAGACCTATTTTCTTCATTCTGTACACTCAGTCTCTCTCAAGTGGCATTGATCATCAACCAGAGTCGCACCAATTATACGCTGATGACACCCAAATATACAAGTCTAGCCACCCAACTGAAGTTGATGCTACCATCCATGCGGTAGAGAAGTGCATTTCGGATGTGAAATCATGGATGACATGTAACAAGCTGCAGATGAATGATAATAAAACTGTGGCTATTCTGATCACAACACAAAGACTTTCTCATTCACATCTTTTACCTCAGAAAATAAATATCAGCAACACCAACATTAAATTATCACAGTCAGTACAGAATCTAGGTGTTACTCGACATAGTACTTTCACATTGCACCAACATGTCATGAACATCTGCTGGGCTACATATCTTGAATTGAGACGCTAGAGCTAGATCATTACACTCTTCTTCTGATATTCGTATACTCATTGTTCCCAAGGTGAAAACAAAGTCATTGGGACAAAGTTCGTTTGAATAGTAGGGCCCGGCTTTTTGGAACTAATTTCCCATTGAAATTAGACACAAAGACACAGAGGTCCCTTTTAAGAGTGCTCACACGACTCACCTGTTTCGACTTCAGGGACAAACTTAGAGACCTAATCACGTTTTGTATCTTATATATTTTCAGCTGTTTAATGTTTTCCATTTTCATTGTTTTTGTTATTTGTTGTTCTGTAGTGTAATCATATCATTATTGATGGTGTAAAGCCACTAGAGCTTTTAAAGATTAGGCACTGCACAAGGTCCACATTATTATTATTATTATTATTATTATTATTATTATTATCGTTATTATTATTATTATCATTAGTAGTAGTAGTAGTAGTAGTAGTAGTAGTAGTAGTAGTAGTATCATTATTATTATTATTTAATTATTTGTAATCGAAAGAAACGTGAGCAGAACACACAAACTCTCTTTAAGATGAGCGAGAGAGGGTAAATTTTTGTGTATCTCGTATGCATTTAACCGAATGGTATTTCTTCAATACAAAGCTCACAAAGTCTAGTTATTGTAACTTTTTAAATGTATTTACAATACAAATGCAGTAAACATACTCATATGTAACTCGATCTACACTGTCACGCTGCATGACTTTATAACATTCGGTTTCAGAAAGGAAGTTATACTTTCACCACGTCAACCAAGTGGCCAATGTTGATAATATTACTGTCCTGTTTAGTGGAGGTTCATCAATCTTGACAAAATTGATGAAAAACGTCTGGTTTAAAAAGAAGGCAAATGCCTTTGTATGTAACCACATCATATAATGCTTAAAACGTGTAAGAACAATTTATAGAAAACATAATATTGAAACTTTTATGACGATCTAGTAGCTTATACACACAAGTATGATATATATGTATTCATTCACAGGTGAATCTCCGCTACAAATCAATCGAAGATCCACGTATATCAATCAGTATCATCCTTCATTCGTTTAAATTTTTCGAGGTAAGAATCAATGGCGAACTCTATACTCATGTACATAAGTGACTGCGTTTTAAAGGAGTAGATGATTTGTCTATCAATATTTTAATACAAAGCACAACATGTATTAAACAAGAGAATATTATCTGCGAAAGGAAGCTAGAACGCATCCCATGACTTAAAAGCAATTACTAGAATTGATAATACCATTTTGCCCCACCTATATATATATATCGCATGACTTAAATGCAATTACTACAATTGATAATACCATTTATTCCCCATATATATATATATATATATATATATATATATATATATATATATATATATATATATATAAACATAGACAAACAGACAGACAGATAGATAGATATATAGATATATAGGTAGATAGATATATAGATAGATAGATAAATAGATTGATAGATAGATAGATAGATAGATAGATAGATAGATAGATAGATAGATAGATAGATAGATAGATAGATAGATAGATAGATAGATAGATAGATAGATATGTTAACGATGTGATATGAATACAAAAAATTGTTTCACCGCATCAAGGAAATTAGTCGTTATCAAAATTAACATAATATATTCCATATTATGCACAGAGTTATGTTCAACGACCCTCAAAATCATTTTGTTGTTCACCAGGAAAATACAATATTTTCATTATTGAACGTAGAATTCAGGAGATATGCCGGTTGTTTCAAAACAATATGTTGATATGACACAACTAACCACACGAGAAAGAAACGGCTGCTTCCACTAAGTTAATAGTAGTCTGATAATAAGCAGCCTTTAACAATCTAAATTTATAAGTTCATTTAAATTTAAATGAATTATGCAAATGAAGATCAACTTCAATTTGATTCCTCCTATTTCTTTTAAGAAATTCATTACTTTAGCACACCTATTTAAAATATAAATATGTATTACATTTCGTATTTTGTGGTTGTATTAAAAGATAGCTTACCCTTTTTATATAATGAATAATGTTAGTACATCTTCCTTTATACTAACATAAGTAACATTTTCTGGCACTCCCATGGATATATAGAAGATGGCTAACTTTCATGTGACATCATTTTACTGTGTTGATATTTTATTAAAAATGATAGAACACATAACATCAATTGTATAATGTGTGAATTACGAATCCCTTTTCTCGTAATATTGTGTAGGCATTCCCGTACTGATGAAAAGTCTTTTCTAGATTGGATAGTTAAATCTTAAAATATTATGTCCTCATATCTCTAGGTTACATGTAAATCTCGATAAAACAGATGTTCTTAAGTTTTGGAGAAGAACTTATGAGAGCTTAGAAGTTGTATTTTTTTTCATCGCAAATAGACAAATAACATTAACGTTCTTAATATTGTTTTACTGATTTGAACTATATATTATATTAACGTTAACGACAATCAATCCGTCCAAAATAACGTCGAATTGCAAATGGAGACTATAAGAAATAACAGCCAGCCAAATCCATCCATATAAAAGTCAAAAAGAGAAAAAGTAGAAATACTTGGCATATATTAACAATATTATATAGATTTGGGATACAGGGAAAATATTAAAAGCGAATGGATACAGGACAAATACCAAAACTATTTTCAGGAAATATGTGCAAGTGCCTGAAATATGAAAGAAAATCAGATTTAAAAGAGCAAAAGATCAGTCGCATTACATTTTGCACTTCATTCCAGACAGTTCAACAAGAGGCATAGCAATGTTTCAAAACTGTATTAAAGAATTAAATTATTCTTGTCTCTTTTCGAAGAAATTTCTAAAGTTTCATTTCTTGACAAGGATATATATTTCCGTCTAAAACTGAAATTTCATAATATACTAATTTCAGTACTGAACCTAGGACGTCGAAAGATAATACAAGTTATTTATTGCTAACAAAATCCGTAAATATCCTCATAGTTTTGATAAATGAACAAAACTTATATCTTGGCAGACAAGAACAATCATTTTGACAATTCATAATGTACTTTTTGGTTGAAATGGGTCTAATAAACAACATAAAGAATCTAGATTGAATATCATTGTATTAGAAACATTAATTACCTTTAAACGGAGTAACTGAGAATATTAGGAGAGAGAGAGAGAGAGAGAGAGAGAGAGAGAGAGAGAGAGAGAGAGAGAGAGAGAGAGAGAGAGAGAGAAAAGAGAGAGAATCCCAATCAGACAGTGGTAATATGTCAATTTAACTGTGACGTCTAAAGTGAAGCGGTTTATAGTAATGTCTAGAACTGGGCATTCCGCAGACATGTAGCTTCATGCTCTCCGTGC
Source organism: Unio delphinus (assembly GCA_029339505.1). NCBI lineage: Eukaryota > Metazoa > Mollusca > Bivalvia > Unionida > Unionidae > Unio > Unio delphinus. The sequence continues at coordinate 13,958,429 of JAQISU010000087.1, forward strand.
CACATTATCCTGACACGAGACCAACCAGACATGACACTCACTGCTTACTGCTGAGCGCCTAGGAAGGCAGGTGCTGGTACAATTATTAAAGTATTTGGTATGGACAACCTATAGCACAAAACGAGGAGGAGGATGTAACCGCTTAAGCCACTGGAGTAGTCAAACTAAGAGCAGCAGAGAGGGTGAACCCTACAACCTTTTGAGACAAAACGAGCCTTCCTACGAAATCTTATTTAACCAAAAAAAAATAAGTCTCCATTTAGCAAACGAAGACTTTACGATTTTTAATCAATTTTGGTCACAACGTTGTGGTCGTTCACCCTCTCTGCTGCTGGAACTTTTAGTTCTGGTTAACAAAAATAATAAATGATTTCAACCAAATATTTGATCCAGTCCGATACGATATCGTGTCCGAGGATCATGTAAATTTATTGTTATAAATCCGTGCGGAGTCGACTGAGCATGACTAAAGAAATTTTTAAATTGATTGAAGTCCATATCAGAACACCATGTCTGCCAAATATTTCGTAGCGTATGTGTATCAACGCGTTAAACACAGCAAGAATATTACAGTTACCTCTGATCACTTTTGGAATCTGAGTGTAGCGTTGAGTGACATATATCACGTCAGTGTTTTTATGTCTGCCTCTGGAAAAGATCCTAGCTGGGTTTTTTTTAATTGTCTAACATCACATCGTCGTATACGACTAAATTGTTAATGTTCCCATCAAGGTCATCCACGGATGGCGCCTCGTCAATATCTGTGATAAAATCAATGGCGTTCTCATCCTTAATTTCTGAAGCGTTTTCATTAAAATGTTTTAGCACTTCATAGCAACGTTGATCATCTACGCTAGGGGCAATTAAATACAACTTATCCCACTTCATCCATCTCATTATTAAATTGAGCAACAATTGAGTCTTGCCGGATCCAGATGGCCCTATTATAATTGCACGGATAGAGTTTGGTAGCGCTGCATGATGCTTAACTGGTTCTCTTGTTTTAGTCGCTGAAAAATCAATTATATTCATATCTCTTTACATAAATTATGGATCTATATTGTGTGAAGTGTAAAACGCGTACTAACACAAATGATGTGACGACGGTTACAACTAAAAATAACAGATCAGCACTTACTGGTAGATGTGCAACATGTGGTATAAAAAAATTTAGATTTGTTTCTACAAAATCAAAGATTTTACAATTCGGAGATGTTATAAAAAAAACGAGGAGGTGATATCGCAGCCAAATTGGCAAAGCTCCCTGGAACCCCATGGGCAAAGTACCCCGGAGAAAAGCACCTTCCAGGATATAGCTACTGTGGCCCCGGAACACGATTAGATATCAGACTTGATGATCAGAATCAACCCCGACCCGGCGAGTATCCGATAAACGCTATTGATAAGGCGTGTCACGCTCATGATGTTGCATATAAAAGCAGCAATCTGCAAAACAGGCATCTCGCGGATGTGAAATTAATTCATGCGTTAAATGCTATTCCTGATAAATCTTTCAAAGAAAAATTGGCTTCGTGGTTGGTAAAATCGGCTATGAAAGGCAAATTGATGTTAGGTGCCGGTAATTAATAATATGGAATCTATTTATTATTCTCCGAGAGGGTACTTGAGGGGTAACGCTGCAATCAATAAACTCGCTAACGCCGCAAAAGTCAAAAAGGCCACTGCGGCTGATTGGTTATCCAAACAGGCTATATGGCAAATGTATCTACCTCGCCCTAAACAAATCAATTTCTCGCATTTTGATGTTATCAGACCCAATGAAGTTCATCAAGCTGATTTATTGTTTTTACCACATGACAACGGTTACAAATACGCGCTAACCGTAGTTGACGTTGCGAGTCGATACAAACAAGCAGAACCACTAAAAACAAAATCATCACCTGAAGTTGCGTCTGCATTTGAAAAGATTTATCGACGAGGCCCACTACGCTGGCCAAATCTATTACAAGTCGATCCTGGCAAGGAATTTTAAGGCGCTGTTTTATCAGCGATGAAAGATCACAATGTCACCATCAAACGGGGGCATACTGCGTTACATCGCGATCAGGCAATTGTTGAACGATTTAATCGGACTCCTGCTGAGCGGTTATTCGGATATCAATACGCGAAGGAGTTTATTCAGGATAAAAGATCCCGTGATTGGGTTAAGAGATTACCAGCTGTGATTACCGCGCTCAATAACTAGATTACTCGAACAATTAACATGAAACCTGTCAACGCGATTAAGAAAGCGTCTATACCTAAAATGGAAATCCAAGGAATTTCACTAAAAGATTTCCGAGAACAAATTCTTGGTAGTAATGTCACTGTAAGGTATTTATACGAACCAGGAGAGCTTGAGGGTGGTAAAAAAAGAGCTACTGATCCTATATGGAGTGTCACCGTACATAAAATATCTAGTATAACACGATCGACTGGTAGACCAGCAATCTATAAATTGGATTCAACTGCCCCTCAGCGAGGATTTACTCGACAACAACTAAAGGTAATTCCCGAGGATACTCAGTTACCACCGCGTGGTCTTAACTAGTACCCCTTCGTCTGTTGCACTCAAGACAAGTCAGCATAACGTTATCTCTGATATGACCAATGCTGCTATTCTTTCTGTCTACGGTAAATTGGCGAGGATCTTTATCCGAATACTGCCAACGCATTATACAATTGCAACTCGCGCAGTGATTATTTTGTTGTTGCTTCAGCGTAATTATTAATTCAGCATCAATATCAAATTCTCGTTGTTTTTTTTTTTGTCTTGTTGTTTTTAACCGGAGACTTTTTATCAATAATTTTAACATCAACGATGCTAGCATCATCCATTGTAGCGTCATTATCATCCAGGACAACTCTTCAAAGTTGATTTATTCTTCGTACTCTGGATACTGCAAGATAGACAAAATTCGACCATTCGATGTGATTATCCACCATCCAAACAATTGTGTCCGATATAGTCAATCCCTGTGAAGAGTGTATCGTCGCTGCGTAACCTAACGTCCATGGGGATTTATTAGCACGCAATGCATCTTTAACGACGCTGATATCAACCAGCAGAATATCATTTAATACGAGAATTTGTTTTTCACTTTGTCCTGGAATATCAACTTCTATATTCTGTTTTCGTGTATCCGAAGGCCTATAACACACCGGTACTGGAAGTGTTGCAAATTTTTTTTTATGCAATTCAAATAACTTCATCTGAAGTGTGTCTCTGATTATTTTTCTACTTGCAATTATCAAATCGTTTGGTTTCCACGCTTCAAAAAAATTATTCATGGGAGTTTCTGAAATTATTTCATGCGCTATTTCACATTGGATTTTATCCGGCTGTAATCTAATTAGAGCTTTGAACTCGCGTAATTGTTCATCAAGTGATCTATAATCATATTTAATTTCTTCATAATAGTCTACAAAACCTTTTAGCCATTCATGTGGGGATGCACCGACAAATGGTGGTGGTTGGCCGTGATCACCGTACATGACGACTTTTGTGTTTTTGTTTAACAACCACTCGAGAAATGTTTGTAATATTTTCAACGATACTGTGCATATTTCATCCCAAATTATGATTTCAGGAATGAATTTATCACCCATTCGATCAGGGGTCCATTCCACGCCTTTTCATCGAAAGAAACTATGATAAGTACAGGCATTTACCCCTCGTTGTTTGATCTCTCTGGCGAGTCTGTGAGTAGGTGTTAGGACAATCATGTTTGATTTTGAAACGCGGAATAATTCAATTGCACGAGTTGTCTTTCCTGACCCACCACAACCGTTTAAATAAACTGTCTTGTATCTACATATTGGATCAGATGCCGGTGGTGCATTAGAAAATTCGGATTGAATCTCATCACACTTTAAGTACATTTCATCCATGGTAACATCTGCCGATTCACAATACTCATGTAGCGTCTCCTTTTTAAATCTCCAACATCCCCAATTTGCTTCCAGATCTGTGAATTTAGCTACATTTGATTTATATTTCTCGTGGATGTACATAGAATCAGTGGCTACTCTAACTGCGGTATTAGGAAATCTATTTATCATCGAAAATAAATTGATAGAAGCATAAGCTAGCATAGAACTTCTCAAATGCGTATATTCTTTAATATATATATCACAATAGGTAACAATTGTACCTAATCGTCTTCCATCGGATAGGAAAACGTCTTTACGATTTACAAGTTTTCCCTGTTTCGTTAAATCCGTTACAATAAAATCGTATTCAGCGATATCTATGATCAACCGCGAAGAATATTTTGCATTGTCGTATCTTCCACCCTGGGTAAATTTACCGATTATTCTTCGTCCAAAATCTTTCGCTTGTTCTTTTTTAATTTCAAATAACTCCTTAGACAAATTCATGATTTGTTCTTCATTGAAATCTGGAAACTGTTTTCGCTGTTCGCTAATTATACGATCTAGATCGGGTTGTGGTAGCCAAACTTCTTTCTGAGCTCGATAGCATATAATAGCTTCGGAAACAATCAGCGATATTAGCATACCACAATCAATCATATATCGTAGTAACACTATTGGCATCCAGGCCTTTTCAGATATATGTCTTCCAAGCCAAACATAACTACACGGATGTAACCCTGTAGCGAATTCAAATGATATCACACGAGCGAATCCGGTTAAATCAAAATCAGGTAATGGCCCATTAATCGCAACACGAGTCATTTCATGTGTGGGGTGTCCGAATCGTTTAAAATAGTTACTACATTCTCCATACCCGAGGAAACTTACAGGATAACACGCGGATATATCAATTGAAATCATACCGCTACGATGGTATTTTGTATTCCACAGTCCTCCATGACTAAATTCGACGCAACTCAATTTAACGTCCTCGAGAAAATCACTTTGTGTTGGACGCCATGAGTTTTTTTTCTTTCGCGAAGTGAGCTACCACTGATGGAATAGTAAAACTATCCGTTAATAGTTTTTCATGGGAACTCTCCGGTGAAAAATCACCAGCGATTTTTCTCATTCTGTTATCTAATTCTTCAACGCGATATAATTCACCATTTGGTCTTACAAATTGATCAAATCCTATTTCGGGATCTTCATCACTTCTAAGTAACCATACTGACACAGGATCATCTTTACACAACGCATGAATATCATCGAATAATTTCTCATTATAAAAAACATCCCCGACGAATTCTGGGGGGATATATCTCACGGTTCGTTCTCGTGGAAATATTGTTACTGCAGGTGTCCACGCGTGTTTGTTATAATCAATAATTTGTATTGGCGCTCCATTTTTGTTATATTTCGGTTCGTATAAAACTTCTCCGGTTATCGTCATAACGGTTATTGGGAATCTTAATGATGTTTCTAATTTAGCTATATCAGAAATCTTTGCACCGTGCTGTTTCACTGTTAGTTCCCAATCGGTTATTTTCCTACGTCGCAGATCAGTTAGTTTATTTCCTCGGGATGCATTTGTGAAGTGTTCCATTACCCGTGTTGCTACACAATTCAGTGAACTAGAATATTTCATAGGAGCTAGTTTTGCAATATCGGGTTTATCATTTAACGGATATATCCCATAAACAATTGCTGTTACTGGATAAGATCTCTCGTAGTATGGTTTGTCAATTCCAGTTAGAATTCCTGGTTTGGAATCTCTACTTACAATGACAGTTTTTTTATCCTTGAGGATCGGTTCAAATTTATCCCTGATAATCCATTTACCTTCGACTTCGATAATGAATTTTATTCTGAAAAAATACTTCTGCTGGGAATTGCTTTGCAATTTTCCCTTGAATTTCCAGCTCCTTGGCGGGCCAAGGTGTGATTTTATCTCAGCTGCTCTTTCATCGTTCATAGTAGCATCGATGTTGGGTGCATTGACATCTTTATAAATAATTCGAAATGTCGACCAACAGTATGCTGCACCGTCTCGGTAGAGATCATTAAAACACTCCCTGATTTTACTCAGTATAGTTCTATCACCGATTAGATGTTTTGGTGTATCAGAGACTCTATCGAGATTGAATTTAGTATTTCTCCAAGGCTTAATTTTCGATAATCTGTTGAACTCCTCATCGAGATTGAATTTAGTATTTCTCCAAGGCTTAATTTTCGATAATCTCTTGAACTCCTCCATGTTATAATCAATGAATTTAGTATTTCTCCAAGGCTTAATTTTTGATAATCTCTTGAACTCCTCCATGTTATAATCAATGAATTTAGTATTTTTCCAGGGTTTAATTTTCGATAATCTTTTGAACTCCTCCATGTTATAATTAAAACAAGTATTTAAATAGAAAAATATAGTATAATGAATAACTGCAAGTGGCTAATGATTGGATCAACAACCCCGTGTAACAAATCATGCAGAAGCGAATTCTGTGGGTATCATTTACAAAGCGTTCGGCGAGGAAGTTTTGGCCCCCTCCCGTGCCTCCGATGTGGGGTGGGCGTTAGAGGAAAATCGCAGTTGTGTCTCAGTTGTGGCGGCTAACGTTACAGGGAACTAAAACGCTATTATGACAAACGAATTATTGACCCTAATGTCCTTGATAAAATCAAGGAAAAAATCATCAAAACCCCTTAAGACTGCATTGATAGACTTATAATTAAAGCAAATAATAAATTAGACAAATAGTATTATTATACAAATGAGCCAAGATTTCAGACCTCATCCAGTGCTTGTTAGTTACGATGCCTCCAGTGATGGTGGTGTTAGAAATTGCAGACTAAAAGAACCGGTTGGATATCTGAATAATATGGGGCATTTGATGTTTTCAGCTGGGAGGAAGAAGTATCTCTGTCACAGAGCCATCTATGAAGCATTTTACGGATTAATCGAAGACGGCCTTGTGATTGATCACATAAATGGCGTGAAGACTGATAATTGTCTTGTGAATCTTCAAGCCGTCTCACAAAGTCGGAATGCAAAATTAGGTGGAACTGGCAAACATGCAAAACGCCCTAGGAGAGTTAAATCGTTTGATTTAGAAAATAATGAAGAGAAAAGCTTTCAATCAATAAATGAAGCCAGTACATATTTTGACATTTGTAGGTCTTCAATACGATTTGTTGCGGAAAATATAATTAAAACTGCTCTGTCGAAAAAAAATGGTCATAAAGTAAAATTCGTATACATCTGAAAAGATTCAAGGGAGATAAATCCTTTATGGATAAATCCGCCGCAACTCACTAAGTTCCCTTGTATTTTGACGTCAAAGGAATTTGTCGTCTGTTAACTAGGCGCGCGCACGTGACTGTAGATATACATAGTTTAGGTAGAATTTTTTTTTTTAGCAATTTCTAAAACGTTTTATTGTCGCTTGGCTAAAACCGCATCATTTAAATAGTTGTATTTATTTAGACCATCTATTAATACACTTTCAGTATAGACGTTTTATAATCCAGCGCAATACCTATGTTCGTCCGGGCGGAACGAGCATGTAACGCGAGTGTTTTCCATTCATTGAAGTTGGTGGGCGTGGTTAAAATTCCTGTATACAGCTCTTTGTGATCTAATCGATAATGCATTTTTGTCTAGTCACTGACGCAGGCATGCGTGACTGATATTTACATTATATTTTAAACAACAGTTAAATTATTATTCGTTTTATGTACTTAGTATTTTTTTTCCTAAATACGATGGATATAGTAAAATTGTCTATTTTAAAAATCTCTTATTGTTAGATATAATCAGAAGATATATATATTAAACAATCTCTATTCTGTATGACAGTTTCGTGTTGTAATGGTAGCGTGTTTGTCTTGTAAACATAGATCTATCAACTACGTGTTCGGTCCCCATAGCAGATACATTATTTGATGGCGAAACATAACATCCAATAAACATATACCTTCTGAGAGATCTAATTCAGTGTTTGCTGAGTTAGACCCCTCGCCGGAGATTATGTGTTTGTCAAAGTAATTGGATGTAAAATAAATGGTATAAATTGATGCAAAAAGCTCTACATTCACATGAGGAACCCCACAGGGTAGCACAGAATGGGCTACCGGCTAATAGAAACGGTGTTAGGGTCACAAAAGGGCATCCGGAATAGATAGCCAAAAGAAAAGACCCTAGCAAAGACACAAAGGCCTGAATAAGGGACTCATGAATGAAATAACCGCTCATAATTGATACCATTTATTTTGCTTTTTTTTAATTAAAGATAAAATGTATTATATTTATATAAAAATATAAATAATGGATATCAAAGATGTAAATTCTATAATTGCTGAAATCTCAGATTTAAAAAATCGAGGAATAGTATTATCTGAAGATCTCGACAGAATTGTCCTTATGTTTTACCTAAGATGTACAGGCTCGTGAAAGGAATTCAAAAGTCCATCAATGCCAGCTTGTACGGTAACGACATTAATGCATTTATAACGCTATTTAGCACCGTTGAAGCAATACGTCAAAAGCTCGGCCAAGACTATCAAAAACGAGCTGAAATTAGTTCTAAGGTTCGTGATCTTAGAAAAATATTAAACGAAGAAAAACCAGTATCTTAACCACGTGAGTGATAGGCTTTTCAGTAAATTTTATTACAAAATAATTATTTTTTTAGCGTTTTTTGTAACACTCACATGGGATTTTCTCCTGAAAGGATACTCAGCAGTCTGGACTTGCTCATGCAGTTATGTGCATAATGGATGATCTGGTTGTAGTAGCAAGTAATCACCGCGACGCCTCCATTTTCACGTAGTTGTTCTTGTTGCCGCGTCGTTAACACAAATCGTTCATCGCCGTTCTCAGATATTACAATTCTAAAACCCCCAGCGATGTTATTTCTGAAACACTCGCGGATAGCGTCGTACAGTTTAACCCTGTCGAAGATGGATACGTTAGCTTGATGGTACATTATTTAATAACTCATCTTTTAATTGTGATAGTTTCACATTTGAAAAATTAGTTCACAAACAATATATGGTAGGTGAATCGCTAACAACTAGATTAGCCCGAGAGCGGCTAGCAGCAATTAAAAGTTTATACCAGTTCGAGACAGACTTCGTGAGAAACTTCAACAACGACAACAAGCGCAGACTGACTTTTTTGTGTCAAGTGAACAACTGTTTACTCCGATAACAAGTGCGACCAAAGATGTGAAAAAGTTAAATGAAGCAGCGATATACGGAGATATTCCTGAGCGAGAACGAGCAAAGAAGACGCCGCTGCTTGATACGCTTGAAAAGATATCAGCAGAGACCAAACAAACACGCGCAGGGATACAACAGCTATCCAGTGATATCAAAACTCAACGAGAAATTGAAGAACTCGAAGAAGAACAACAAGGTGCAGCTGGAGGAAAGGACTATTCACCTGAGAATACATTTACAGTCGCAGCATTAAATGAAATTGAAGGAATCCGTACGGATTACGAATTAGCTGATTTTGCTAGAGACAATTTTCCAAAGGGTAAAAGAGAGAATTTATTAAAAGACGAATTTAAAAGTTTTATAAAAAACAAAGACACTTGGGCATCAAAAATATATTTAGTGAAACGCGGCGGGAATAAAATCTCGGCGTTGCATCACCCTGGTTATGGTTACTTTCTAGCTGCGGTTAAAGGCGGTCCACAACCACCACGTTATACGGAGGATCCAATCCCCGAAGAAATAGACATAAGAGCAGAAGCCGGTTCTAAGAAAACAAGCGGAAAGGGATATTCGCTTAAAAATCCTTTAGATTTCAACGCTGGAGTCTTTGACTCTACCGTGACATGCCCTGGTAACATTCTCAGTGATATATCAAGGTTAGAGGTTCTCATCGGAGGGAAACGAGCCGGAAATAACTCACCGGAAGTAATTAATGAAGCAGCTGATATCTGCAGACGCTTATTTGCCAGCGGTATCATGGACATTAATGTATATCGAGAACTCATTGCTGAATTAGTTGAAAATCACAGAGACGCCCTACGTCATGATGAAAATCCTATGGATCTTAGCGATTGATCATTAATTGAAAAAATGCTAGTTTTATAACAAGATGATTATACACTACAACCATGATAAACCCGTGAGCGTCTACGTGGTGAACTCACGATTGCCTGTTTATAGAGCATATTACGGAGATGGTTTCGGCAATATCATTGCGGGGTTATTTACAAGAATGGCTCCAAAAGTGGCGCCGTTAGCTAAACAATTATCAATGAAAGCCATTGATATTATTCGTGATAAGGGAACCAGCGAAATCGGAGATTTCGTTGGAAATCTTGCAGGAAAGGCATTTTCTGCCGCGAAAGATAAAATAGCATCATTGGTGCGAAAGAAACCAGGAATGACTTCGTCATTAGTGCTGCCATCAACTACAGTGATGCCTGCAAAAATCAGCAAAGCAATAAATAGCGCAGTGGAAGAAAAACTAGCGTCGTTGGCTGCTTCGGTGACTCCGTCACAATTGACGACTTCACCGGTAACAGATAGCGCTATTATGAACGCGATAGCAGGAAGTGGTTTGAAACAAAAAAGAAATTCGAAGAATTTTCAACGACGATGATTATAAAGAGTTTCACAATTGAAAACACTAGTAGTTTAATAAAATGTTTAAACAAACAGCTGATCCGGCCTTCGATATAGAAGCCCCAGTACCCAAGGACAATTCCGTCCGCGATTATCAATACTATTCCTATCATGCAATACAACCCGACCTACGATCGCGAATTGAACTACAAGTTCAAGATACAAGTAAATACTTTTTGCCATGTGAAGCATTTATTGAAATCGAGGGAAAACTCGTAACAAATGTTGCAGCTGATACACCATATGAAAATGATCCAAATATCCGAGTTGGTTTTGTTGATAATGGTATAATGGCGTTATTTGAAAGTGCAAGATATCTCATTGATGGAAAAGAAATTGAATCAATAGACCGCGAGGTTGATGTTGCAACAACAATAATCGGGCTAGCAAGATACTCCGATGATTATACAAGATCGACTGGTCCGTCTATGATGTTTGCAAAGGATACCTTAGATAACGCTGACCACCTTCAATACATTAAAGTGTTAACACCGCAAGACACTTCAGTTGATAATCAACGAGAAGCAACTAATCCAGAACGTCGAGCTAGACCCGGAGCTGCGTTTGAAATTATAAAAGAAGTTAATGATAATTTCAATCTAGGGTTTGCAAAACGAGTAGCAACGTTGCAAGGACCACAACGATATTTTTCATGTGCGATTCCACTCCATCACATATTTGGATTCTGCAGAAATGTCAGAAAAGTCATCTATGGAGCCAAACACACAATCGCGTTAGTACGAAAAGGCAATGACAATGATGCAATTTGGCGTACTGGTGCCAATGAAGGTAAAGTTGTTTTGAGTAAAATAGTATTGTGGATGGTAGTAATGACCCCATCAATTACCACGGAAGAGCGGCTACTTTCATTTATGGACACATGTGGCAAATCATTGATAAGTTGGCTAACAACAACAACTGATGCCAAAGAGGATAATGTTGCTGATACATTTACATGGCACCTAGCATCAAAACAAGGCGTTTCAGCTCCACGTCATATATTTATAGCGCTGCAGAATCGGGATCGATTAGGCTCCCAAGAACGCAGTCATATGATATTTGATCGATTAGGAGTCAAGGAGGTTTCACTGAGAATAAACGGACAACAGGAACCATCTGAGGATATACAACTTGATTACGACACTAACCATATAGCACGTGTGTATCATATAATGCTCTCATATATGGGTCGTGATCAAAATGTTGATACTGGTTTACAAATATCGCAACTTGCTTTTAAAAGCCGCTATCCGATTTATTACTTTTCGCTGGAACATCTTTATTTAACAAGGCAATCCTTCGTTGACATACATTTTAGGGCTCGTATAGCCCCTGGTGGTGTTAATTATAGAGCGGTTGCTGTTATTCTCAGCGACAAATCAATGCTACTTGAAGGGGCTGGCGGACGAATGAGAATCGTTGATGCACCAGTGGAAAATCTATGATTTTCAAAAATATGTAAATGAAACTTGAAGAGTTTCCAAATAGATCAATTGAAAGCATAAATATGTTTTACAATAAAATGACATATAGTGTTGTTAGTGTCAAGCTGACTGATGGTCAGGTCAAGAAATTGCGATCAAAATCTGCTAAAGAATGTGGAACCACAATAACGTTAAAACCAGCGCAGATGTCCGGCGGTACACATAAAATATCACTGACGGATCGTCAAATAAAACATTTCAATGATGCAATGACAAAAAAGCGAGGAGTTCAAACAGAATTTTCGAAAGCTGCAGTCGCGAACATGATAAAATCAGGTGGTATATTTCCATTGTTAGCTGCAATACCAGCATTGATTGCAGCGGATGCCCCAGCAGTGGCGAAAGCGGCAGCGTTGGGAGCCGTTGGGACCGCGGCAGGGATGGCGTTGAAAAAGGCAACTGGGAAAGGATATAAAAAAGGGAAAGGGTTTAAGATTACCAGGAACCCCGTATTCATGGTACAGCGGGAGATCCGTGAACGGATCGGGTCAAAGAATACAAGGAACGATTTATTAGTTGAAAACCCAATTGTTGAGGAATCTTGATAACAGCAGCGGATCGGGAACTCACTGGGTTGCATACACGATTGATCCACGTGGGATTGTCTATTTCGATTCATATGGGTTAGCCCCACCGAATGAGTTTATGCGGTATATAAATTCTTCGATGAAACTCAAAGAGTTTCCGATTTTTTATTCCACGCTGCCAACACAACAATTAAATGATCCACCGATATGCGGCCGTGAAGTATTAAATGTCCTCGCGGAGATTTCATTAAAATCCTTTGGATCTCCGTGGAAACCACCTCATCTGGTTGTAAATAAATACACGAGTGGGAAATTACAAGGTAATTTTAGAGAATCAATAAATTGAAATACTAGAGTCTTTATAATAATGATTGATATTTGGGGACGATCTCTGTCAATGTCGAAACCCACCGCGGAAACATCTGCTGGTTCTATCGAGGGTGTAAAAAAAATAATTGAAGATGAAATCGCTGAGACGTTAAATTTCGTAAGTGTTGACCCGAACGAAATAGTTGTATTTCAAGATCGCCATAGTAAATTGAAAAGCAGTGATGTGTCATTGGATGACATTTTAAAACGGCAGCACGACGCCGCTAAAAACTCTATTGCGCTGTATTCCAACGGTGGACAACTTAAACCAGGTGCACTTGTGTCTACGATCACCGACGCGATTGACGCCCACGACAGCATGATTGCCATCCGCGGCCGTGAGCTGAATGATCTTATACGAGGTTATAACAATTTTCGCAAAAATGTCGTACATAAATTCTTTGGAACCCCGCTTGTGGTTGGCATGACTCTCGCTGAAATTAAAAACTATCTATCGCTATTCTTTTTTAACAGGGACGCGGGAAGGATGATGAATGAAACTGAAATCAAGGCTAATTATCTCGATATTTACAATGATATTTCTAAACTAATAGAAAATCTTGAAAAAGTACAAAAACCCACTAACGACGTCAATGTTAAGTTTTTTGGAACCCCGCTTGTGGCTGGCACGATTCTCGTTGAATTTAGCGAGTTTATCGGCAAGCATACTCACAATGCCTACATCGCTAATAGTTTTTTTTGGTGTCCCTGCAACATCTTCAATGACTCTCAAAGATATTAATATGTTTATGGTGAGACAAACAACACTTAATACCATCGTTGATAAATTTCTTGGGAGAACACCTGTGTCTGAAACCACATCGTTGACATGCCTAACCCTCGCTGAAGTTAAAAGCGCTATTGACGAACAAAAGCTCACCAGCGAAATTGTTAATAAGTTCTCTGAGGGTTCTAAAAGTTACAATATCACGACGAAATATTCTCAACTTGAGGGGGATTATCTAACCCGAAAAGGTATAGAATCTCACCTCCTTTTGATTTCATTTTTTAAACGCCGGAATGGAACGATGATGAAATATACCGAAATCAATAAAACCTATCTCGACGTTTACGACGATATTCTTAAACTAAAAGAAAATTTGAAAAGGTACAAAAACCCACTAACAACGTCGTCGATAAGTTTTTTGGAACCCCACTTATGGCAGTCATGACTCTCGCTGAAATTATCGCGGCTATCAAAGTAAAACAACAGTTAATGCCGTCAAAGATGATTTTACAAAAATGACCGAACGACTCGATAAGGTAAAAATTCCACATAGTGTAAGCGTCAATAACATCGTGTACACGGTTGATAATGGAACTTTTGATTGGATTCGAGGAAACAAAAATCATCTTTATGTTGGCAACAGACATACTGGTGCACCAGGTTGCTATCGATTTACAATAATACATCACAAAAAATTTGATTTGGAATTCAGCAACACAGGTATCAACGGTATTAATACGCTGACATATATTTTAGAGAAAGTACCACGACCTCCGCCCAGTATACCAGTCTCATTTCCGATTATTATAAACAATTCCGACGAGTCTGTTATTAGAGACTCACTACCCTGGATAATAGAATTTGTATCCGGTATCCCCTCATCCGATCCTAAAACCGTTTCAATAATAGGATAATTGAAAACACTAGCAGGTTTAAAATAACAATGTCAATGACAGCGTCATCGCAATATCGATTCCACACCGTGAAAGAATTTTCCGCGAACTTGAAATCACTTTCTGAGCGCTATCGTGAAAAAATGAAAAAATACCGCAGAAGAATTACCGCCACCGACATCACCGTGTATTCGGTGTCCGGTGTGATGGCCAGCGCCGGGGTTATTTTGTCGACGGTGACCATGATGGCTCCGATTGCAGTTCCAATTGCTATCTCCGCGGCAACAACAATTGCGGCAGTCACCACCGCGATAACTAAAAAAATATCATCGTGTTCTCAGAAAAAGCTCAGTGATTATACAGCTCGGTACCGGGTGGTATTTGACGCGTACTCGAAATTATCCGAGTTGATCTCGCTGTCAATAGATAATTCGTTCATATCCGATGTTGAATTTTCCAGGATGACCCAGTTGTATAACTCCGCGATGTTGAAATTGGAAATTGAAGACAGCGCTAACAATAATGTCACTACAATTCAACGAATTGCAACTGCTTCAACGAATCGCGGAGAATACCACTCCGATACGAACAAGCATGATATCAATAACCTCAACAAACCCACAATTTAGTGTGAACTTCCCTTCTTCGATTCCAGGGCGTGAGATCGCGCTGGCAAAATTACGAGTATATCATAGCTGGCATAATATCAGATCTGTTGCATTTGGTGGTCAGCAATCGAATAACGCACTGGTGTTCTCGTATAAGAATAAACCCGATGGTACTCTAGCGTGGGAAACTGTTTCGTTACCAACTGGGTCATACCAAATTGAGCAAATTGATGCTGAAATTCAGCGTAGAATAAAATCAATCACGGGAAAAGAATCAAAAATAGCTATTAAACTTCATGAACCGACGCTCTCGTCGTCGATCGAAATAAGCACAGAGGGATACATTGTAGATATATATAACAGCTCGTTAAGAACGGTGTTAGGATGGCCGGATAAATCACCGGAAAAATCCACCGCCGACTTAACCACGGACGTACAATCATATTATGAAATCAATCCCAGTTATCGAGATAATTTATCTGATAATTTATCTGATATAAGAAAAGGAAAACTCGCCGATAGATTTATATTTACCAACAAAGACACATTGCAGTGGGATTTTATCATTAAAAGAACAGCCGACTCATCTGTTACTATTTCATTTACCCTAACTGACATCCGTGGTTATTTTAATGAAATTAAACAATTATATGAAACACAACTAGAACAACTTCGGCAAACAAGATCGCAAAAACACGTTGAAATAATAAATCAACTTATATCTGACATGAAATATATCTATGAACTAATTATTCAAACAATAATTAATGACAACAGCGACAGTAAACAACGATTCTTAACCGATTACAATACCACAGAAGACAATCTGCGTAATTTCAAGTTTCCCAAATACAACGCTGATGAACTAGCAAGAATCGTTAGAACCGATATCAAGGCGCTACAAAAACAAGATCCATCTGTCCTCCTCAAATATAATAATGATCCAGATGGTGGCGGTAGGCATATTGCCCCGCATAATGTGAATATTTCAGCGGTGATTGCGCTCAATTTAGTATGTGATGCAATTGAAGGAAGCTTTCAAATTAATCTAGAGCAATCAAATCAAGCTCAGCAGGGATATATTCTTTATTCGTTTGCACCAACAGCTCCTCCAGGATTCCTAATTATTGAAAACCCAATTAATCCTGTCTACATGCGATGCCATAATAATTCGTTAACGAGAATTAATTTCCGACTCACCGACCAGTCAAATAATTTAATTGATCTACAAGATGAGATGTTAGCGATTAGTTTGTTTGTAAAGTCCTAAAGACTCGATCAAATATTTGGTTGATATCATTTATTATTTTTGTTAACTAGAACTGAAAATTCCAGCAGCAGAGAGGGTGAACGACAACATAGTTGCGACCAAAATTGATTAAAAAATTGTAAAGTCTCCGTTTGCTAAATGGAGACTTATTTTTTTTTTGTTAAATGAGATTTCGTAGGAAGGCTTATTTTGTCTCAAAAGGTTGTAGGGTTCACCCTCTCTGCTGCTCAAAGTGAAAGAGAGAGAGAGAGACAGAGAGAGAGAGAGAGAGAAACAGAAGTAGACAGAGAGGATAAAAAGAGATGTGGAGATATACATTAAGTGCTGGTGAATTGTTTTAAGAATGGTTGATTTTCATGGATTATTTTGGTTTATTTATATGAATAAAGTATCTGAACATTAATGAATGATGCAACATTTAATATATATATATATATATATATATATATATATATATATATATATATGTGTGTGTGTGTGTGTGTGTTTATGTGTGTGTGTCTGTGTTTGTGTCTTCGCACACAATACTGTACATCTATATGGTAGCCAGTAGGGTTCGCACTAGCCGAGATATACCATTTTACTTCAAAAAAATGTAATAAACTAGCAAACACCTTTATTTCCTTTCACCAGAAGTATTTTCCTCCTGCACATTTCACACAAAATGAGCAAATGACTAAAGAATGTTACAACGTTTTGAGCATTTGTTATGTTGCTTATAGACATAAACCAAGATTTGTTCTTTTCTAGAACATTTCGATCTGTTTCCTATTTTGTTTAACGAGCGATGACATATTTCCACACATTATTTGAAAAGCTTTTGCAATTATTTGATTAGCTGTTTATAGACAAAACTGGATGTTTATTCTTTACTGTAACGTTACCATGTGTTTCTATTTTGCTTAAAGAACGAAGCCATGTTTCCACACATCCGTTCGAAAGTATTTACGATAGAAGGAAAAAAGCGTATCGAGGCGCATAACTACCTTTACGATATTGGTGACTGGGCAAACAAAACCACTGAGTTGAATTCGGCGCCTTACGACCATGTAATGCTCTTTACGAGGTATGTATTTAAAGCTGGGTTCATCCGAAACAATAAGACAACACTAGCTGCACAAGTAAAACCGTTTTCAACGCAGACATATAATACAAAAAACTTGAATACAAAGGTTCTGTGTTTCTTCGTTTAAGATCAATTAATGGCAGAACGGTTGTCGCTACACTAATAGTTTTTAAGTACAAGTTGATTTTATACACGATTTAAGAATCAATCTTTCATAACTTCATAAATTTCGACAACATTATTGTTTGTTTGGAAAGTTGTATAACTTGATACAATATATATTTGTACTTGTTTTATAAATTCATCAATGTGTAACTATCCTTTCTTGTACATGCAAAAATGGGTTTCACAAATGCTTGGTAGGTTATCGTGTATCTAGATTGTTTCAAATCTATATAACTTATTTATACATTCACTGATATGACCTGAATGGCTGCGAAGGGGGGGGGGGGGGGTTGCGCGGAGGTGGGTCTAAACGTTTTTCTTATTTATATGGGCTCAGATCGCAATCCATTTGCATTTATATTCTCAACATTTGTTTTCAGTATTGTACATTTCACTGTCTCCAGAACATTACAAATCAAATCTTGTTCTAACGTACCTTTGAAGGTGAACATATGGTGAAGGTATTGCTTAAAATAGTTAACAGACAAACATTATATTATATAAGTACATAAGTTGACTGTTGATATTCTAGGCATGAGCTGTATGACAGAAACAACAAGAATTTTATTCACGGTAAGTTCACACAAGCAAAACAAATATAACACATCCATACACGCGCTATCTGATAAGAAACACTCTGTAATATACATTTCTTATACGTGTAGCACAGGTCATTAAAAATGGGCTACCAGCACAGATGGGGAAAAGCTTTAAAGGGAATATATATATATATATAATTCTATACTTTAAAGCAACTGCTTAAGTTAGCATTCAGGCAATTTCAACATCGCTCGAATACTGATGTCAAAGTTATAGACCTAATCGTGTATGAACAATTTCGATTTTAGTTTATATTGTTATGCACGTAACAACCGTCTTTTTCTTGAATAATAGCAAGTCACATAATTTGCAATAACGTTGCATATTATTTATCACCACGACATGACGGTTTATGCCATTAAAGAATCTGATATTTCTGACGTGATAAATCTAAGATAACATCTTGGTTTGCCAAAGTTAATAACAATGCACCATTTAAGTACAGGCAAGATAGACAAATAGAGAGACAAACATATAGATAGATAGACCGAAAAATATACAACCATATATATATATATATATATATATATATATATATATATATATATATATATATATATATATAGAAAGATAGATAGATAGATAGATAGATAGATAGAGAGATAGATAGATATATATATAGATAGATAGATAGATAGATAGATAGATAGATAGATAGATAGATAGATAGATAGATAGATAGATAGATAGATAGATAGATAGGTAGATAGATAGATAGATAGATAGATAGATAGATAGATAGATAGATAGATAGATAGATAGATAGAAAGATAGATAGATATATAGATAGATAGATAGATAGATAGATAGATAGATAGATAGATAGATAGATAGATAGATAGATAGATAGAAAGATAGATAGATAGATAGATAGACAGACAGACAGATAGATAGATAGATAGATAGATAGATAGATAGATAGATAGATAGATAGATAGATAGATATACATAGATAGATATATATAAATAGATAGATAGACAGATAGATAGATAGATAGATAGATAGATAGATAGATAGATAGATAGATAGATAGATAGATAGATAGATAGATAGATAGATAGATAGATAGATAGAAAGATAGATCGAAATATAAATAGATAGAAAGATAGTTAGATAGATAGATAGATGATAGATAGATAGATAGATAGATAGATAGATAGATAGATAGATAGATAGATGGATGGATGGATGGATGGATGGATGGATGGATGGATGGATGGATAGATAGATAGATAGATAAGTGGAACAAATACGTGCTGCCTGTTAGAGGTGGTCAGTGTTATACGCATCATTTAGTGCTATAACATCCTTATTGGGAGTAATATAGTATCCATTTTTACGAGAAGGTTAGATAATATATCAACATAATTATACATATTTTACTGTAAGTGTATATGTACATCGTAGGCGTTGGCTTATGAGTTTTAACATCATCCAAACAGGTACTCGATTGAGCAATGTATATTTTTGTTTCTGTTAAACGCTATTTCCATGTGTATCACTTCGATAAGCAGACGGATCTAATCTTGTTTGATAACATGATGATTACTCTAAGTCTTCTTATCACAGAAAAGACATACTGTTCTAAATTTACTTACAATGATCTTTGTATATTATGTGTGTATATGCTCTCGCTATCTCTCATTATCTGTATGTCTGTCTCACTCTCTGTGTGTGTCTTTCTCTCCCTTTATGTGTCTGTGTCTCTCTATGTCTGTGTTTGTCTCTCTGCATCTCTGCCTCTTTCTCTCTTTCTGTTATGTCTCTATGTCTCCTCTCTAGTATTGTCTTTCTAAGGAACATATTTATTTCAGATAATTATTTCTTTCATGTGGTTATCAGCACAGAGAAAGGCTTAGTCTAAGATATTGAATCTGATCATTTAGGGAATGGACCAATATTGTTTCAAATGCATTCATTGGCACATAACGGCTTGAATATTTATATTAACTGGGAGGGATGAATGAGCAGAATACATAATATCTCGTGTCTAGACTTATTGATGGTATGGCTCCATTTTTTGAATGGCAGTATCAGTTGTGAAAGGAAAGAAAATGTAAGAAAAGCCGAGCCTGTGATGGATACTGTTGAAATAGTGCTATTGTTTCGGATGCTTACTTAAATGCTGCTGATCGGTTTACTGGTTTCATGAAACATAACATTGTTACAAATTGGGTATTAACTGAAGATTTGACTGATAGTACTTTTGCATTGAAAATGTTTCACTTTCGTTTCGGAAGAAGACATTATTAGGATATACAAAATAAGACTGTGTACCAAAGGTGTCAATTCTGAAAGAAGATTATGTTAGTACCGAAGAAGTGGTGTGGACTATTATGGTTATGCGGCAAGATTACGGTCAAATCAAAATGACTCAGCGTGTGATAGTGTTTTCATTATATATATATATATATATATATATATATATATATATATATATATATATATATATCAGCTACGTATGATACATATATTTAATTACCGTGATGAGCATTTGAACTTACGTAAAAGAACGTTAATATATATCAAGTTGTATTTTGGTGTATAGGGCCCATTTCATCCTACCCTGGGGTAAAAATATATCGCTGTTTACTATCGTTGCATCCGCTTTATTAGTATTTATAGTCATATATCGTTATAACATATTCTTACCATTCTACGAGTTTATATGTTAGTTGACATTGTAGGAAGTTTAATGTGTAATAATTATATTTCACGTGCAAAATACAATAAACTCCGATGAATTATTCAGGGATTTTGCATAGATGAAAACATATTGCAATCTTCCTTTTCAGAGTAACTGATGAATATTCAATTGTTTTATTTTCACTTTGTCCCATTCAGGTATGAGCATAATGAATGGAGTATGTAACGTGATGTCACAAGTTTCCCATATCCGTGTAGCCCATTATGCTCAGGCTGTGAGAACAGCAACACATGAGCTTGGACACAAGTAAGTCAATTCCTGGTGTCCTAGTCGTCTAGCCAATTTACCACCATTAACTTAGTTATTATACTGCACCGAGTAGAATTTCTGACTTCTATATGATCATTCGTCGTTGGACTTCCATCTAAGGCTGGTACCTCGCGTAAAAGAGAGACATGCAAATGCAAAATACCTAGAGCTAATTATTCAACCAAACCGCTCGGATTTTGGAAAAGTGCGTAAATGGTAATGTTAACTATAAACGAACAGAATAAAAGATATCGAAGGTAGATCAAAATTTGCCCTGTCACGTTTAACTCATATAAAGTTTACAAATGTATATGATGTAGTATAAGACATATAAATGACCTAATAAAGATCCAGCAAGAATGCATTACTGGTTGTAAAAGAGGAAAAATGTGATTATGTAATTTTTGCATGATGGTTATACTGGCAATCGGACCGTGATATCTCCTTTATCGGAAACACAACTAAATGAAATATTTAAGGAAATGTTCAGACCTACGACGTTAACACATATCAATAACGATCATCTTAAATGTCAATATATGTAACAGTGAATGTAAACGTTTTATCATATTCCGGAATAAGAGAAGGGTTGACTATGAATATTAATTGCTAAGGGTAACATGGTAACTGCTAAAGGCTGTAAACCACATTAACTGATGTATCTGATTGATAGACATGGGCCTAACGTCCTTTGTATTTCTAGTCTAGGAGCAACTCATGACGGCGAAGGGGAGGCCAAGGCTTGTAAGGCTGAGGATTCTTTCATTATGAGTTCAAAACATAAAAAGCTCTCCAAAACATCAAGATACATCGACAACATCTGGAAATTCTCTATTTGTTCCGTTAAATCGTTTCAAACCAAAGTAAGATTCAAGTATGTACAATATTGATTTAAACAAATAACATTATTAAACAACATTTGTTTTAAATAACGTGTCATCCTGATAACAGACCGGACCTATTGTCATTTAGGACGGACACAATTTTATCGCTTAGTAACGAAAGGTCAGTTTCAATCATCAGAAATTGAAAAGTAATTTCATACTAATTAACATAAATATAACTTGACCTCAGGAGAAACATTTCTCATCATGGATGTCAGTTTGTGTCTATCTACACGTCAAGCGTCCGCCCTATATTTCATGCAGACACTAATAAAAGTACGCATATATTTAGACAGGAAAAGAAGAGTATCAGTGGGTAAATATATAATTGGTCACCTTTCACATTTACCTCTCTAAATTTCACACAGCATCGCAAATTCTTATTTCAGAGATTGTGTGAAAAATCCAGGTCCTATCTACAACATGAATGAATGGGCGATGTGTATGACGAAACAAGCAGGAGATGTATTCACTCCTGATGAGCTATGTTATTTCGTTTACGGACCAGGATCTAAATTTACTGGGGTATGAATTTGGTTTATACTTGTGCGAGCATGTATGGGCACGTGCAGAACAGCGTTCTCCTTATTTTGGATTTGTACATGATAGTAAAAGATCTCTCTCAGTTGCTAATGATTTAACTGAGTCAAAATACAAATTATGTAATTCCATGTATATAGAGTTGTTCTATTATTATAACTATATATATATTATTAGGCATTCGTATATATATATATATATATATATATATATATATATATATATATATATATATATATATATATATATATATATATATATATATATATATATATATATATATATATATATATATATATATATATATATATATATATATATATAATGGCTGAACCATGTAGACTATCTACTGGTAAAAATACGTATGCACGGATAAAATAAGCGCAGTCCTGAAGCATGGTTAAACATACAATTGTACGATAATTGGCCAAATCCCATAGTAGAACCTGCAAACCGAAATCATGCTGCATGTCATAAATATGATCCCGTATGTACATAATCAAGTGCCACTTTTCCTCTTCCCTTGGATGTCAGTAATGATATAGGGTATTTTCGACGATATGAAAACCACGTTTCCATTTGGTGCTTGGTAGAGTGCCAGTCACTGACGGCTAATATTTAATCTAACAAACCATGACGCAAAACTGTACCCGATGTACTATAGTCCGTGTGGGAATTAGAAGGGTTAAAATTTAACGAACGCCACCATGGTCGTTCAAAAGTATATTGCTAGCGAAACAGTATGGCAGATTTAGCTACCCACGCAATAACACATTTACCCTTGGTTGACTTGATGTGAAGACCCTCATCAACGTGATATTGGTGGACGCACTTTCAAATATGTTTCTACCGTTTCAAATGTTGTCATCAAATACAAGAAAGTTAACCCTATGACGTCCAATGTTTCCATCCGTGTCGAAAGCGTTCAAGCATGTATATGTTTTCTGCAACCGACAACTATTTGCATATGAATCCAGGCAAATACGTACTTTGAGCCGTTGCTGCCTTGATGACAAAGCATAACGTGGTGTGTGTATGACGTCGATGAAGACGCCGTAATCGAGATTTTGTGGAAGTATGTAACCTTACACTTAGGAAATGATTATTTTGTATCTAGTACGCGAAAAAAATTGTTTATGAATTGTGGTGTGCATTTCTAAAAGTAATTGACACAGTAGTTTCGTTCTGTCATTAAAGAACTGATTATGGGAATTACAAATAAGATATCTTTGAAACCTACTAACTATATTTGATATCACTGCATTAAAAATTATCTCACAACCA
This sequence comes from Unio delphinus, assembly GCA_029339505.1. NCBI lineage: Eukaryota > Metazoa > Mollusca > Bivalvia > Unionida > Unionidae > Unio > Unio delphinus. The sequence continues at coordinate 13,982,321 of JAQISU010000087.1, forward strand.
CCTGTTAGGCAACTGTATGCACTGTTAAACTGTAAAGCACAGTTGTGATAATGTTTTAGTATGATCCTGCGATTTATTTACGATTTTGTGTGTATCTAACATATCGATTTCAAACCTACGCTAAAAGTGACAGGCATCATGCAATGATGCAGTGAATAGCAAACTTCATGCCATCAAACCAGTTCTAGGAGAATGGACTCCTTCCTACATGACCATCCCTAGGGAGGATGTAGTAATTGCAAGAATCAGAATTGGTCATACATACTTAACCCACTCCCACATACTAAAAGTTGAAGATCCACCAGAGTGCATTTCTTGCAATGAAACATTCACTGTTAAGTACTTTATGACCCACTGATCTGACATGGAACCTACGCTTGATACGTACTATAATGTATATGACATGAAGGCACTTTTTGATACTATTCATATCACTCGTGTCTGAGATTTCCTGAAGGAAGTAAATCTTTATTTTAAACTATAATTTGTATGCCATCACTTAGAGCATTGGTATGTAAGGTAAATACCGCCTAAAAGTGTTGCTGCCGTTACAAATCAATAAATCAATCAAGCAATCAATCTTAAACCATAGTCTTCACATATCGTTGAATACGTCCAAGACATTTATGTTACTGTTGCTACACAGCTGACACATTTTAGCATCCTAAGGATGCTAACTAATATCGACTCAGCAAGTAAATCAATACTGCAAATGTAAAACTATTTTGTCAACATGTTCCAAATTAAATTTGCACTGAATCCAGCAAGTCAAATTCCACAAAATATAAAATGGGTCGTACAATCTGTGTAAACAACATATTTTAAACAAACTAAAATGCATCAACTGCAGTTCATGATGAGCAGCACAGGGGGCGAATCCGACATTTTATAGGCGTCGTTTCGGCAAACTAAGGCTTCCTCGTAAATCGTGAAAAAGGCGTCCGTTTGGCAAACAAAGGATTGTTCGAAATTGTAAAAAAGACGCCGACGTTGTTGTCATTCCTCCCTCTGCTCCTACAGTTTATAATAGACAATCTCTGAAGCTTTCACGTTAAACTCCTTTAAAGCTGATCATCTACACTGGGGGCTACTAAATTCAACTTGTCCCATTTCATCCATCTCGTTATTAAATTGAGTAGCAGCTGTCTCTCGCCTCTTTCAGATGGTCCAATTATAATCAGACGAATATAATTCGGTAACGCTGCACGATGCTTAACTGTTTTTCGTGTTTTTTGTGCCTAACAATCAATTACATTCATGTTATTATAAATATATTATGGATCTATATTGTGTGAAATGTAAGAGGCGTACTGGCACAAAAGACCTGACGACGATTAGAACTAAAAAAAACAGGTCAGCACTTTCTGGTAAATGCGTACAATGTAGAACAAGAAAAAATAGATATTATTCCCTTGATAAGGATTTCAAAAAGAACAGGAAGTGATATTGCAGGCAAGTTAGTACAATTACCGGGAACACCATGGGCAAAATATTCGGGAGAAAAACACCTTCCAGGGTATCAGACTAGATGATCAAAACCAAACAGAGAAAAACACCTTCCAGGGCATAGTTATTGTGGGCCCGGGACTAGAATAGATATCAGACTAGATGATCAAAACCATCCACGACCGGGTGAAAACCCAATAAACGCTATTGATAATGCATGTCATGCTCACGATGCTGCTTATAAAAGTAGCAATCTGCAACACAGACATCTCGCAGATGTCAAATTATTTCACGCGTTCATGGTTAGTAAAATCGGCAATGAAAGGTAAATTGATGTTAGGTGCTGGTAATTAACAACTATATGGAATCTAATTATTATTCTCCAGGAGGATACTGGAGGGGTAAAGAAGCAATTGGTAAACTCGCTAGCACCGCAAAGATGAAAAATACCACTTCAGTGGATTTTTATCTATACAGACGATATGGCAAATTTATCTACCGCCCCTAAACAAATTAACTACTCGGATTTTGATGTGATCGATCCTAACGAAGTTCATCAAGCTGATATATTATTTCTGCCAAATGATGGTTTCTACAAATACTCTCTAACCGTAGTTGATGTTGCGAGTCGATACAAAGAAGCAGAGCCATTAAAACAAAATCATCAACTGAAGCTGCTTCTGCGTGTGAAAGGATTTATCGAGGGGTCCTCTGCGTTGGCCAAATATAGTATAAGTTGATCCTGGCAAGGAATTTCAGGATGCGGTTTTATCAGTAATGAAGAATCATAATACTGCGTTACGACGAGGACATACTGCACTACATCGCGATCAGGCGATTGTTGAACGATTTAATCGGACGCTTGCTGAGCGGTTATTTGGATACCAATACGCGAAAGAATTCATCCACGATAAACGATCCCGTGAATGGGTAAATAGATTACCAGGCTACGTACCGCGCTGAATAATGAGATTACTCGAACAATCAACACGAAACCTAACAACACAAAAATGTATATACTTGAAAAACCTCAAAAAGATTTTTCAAAACAACCAATACTCGGTAAAGACACCGTTAGGTATTTATATGAACCAAGAGAGCTCGAAGGTGGTAAAAAGGAGCTACTGATCATATTTGGAGTGTCACCGTACATAAAATTTCTAGTATAACACAATCTACGGGTAGACCATCAATTCATAGACTGGATTCATTTGCTCCTCAGCGAGAATTTTCTCGTAAGCAACTACAAGTAATACCCCATGATACTCAATTACCACCGCGTGGTCTTAACTAGCACCTCTGTGTCTGTTGCACTCAAGACAAGTCAGAATCACATTATATCTGGTATGATCAATACTGCTATTTTTTCTGTCTACGGTAAATTGGCGAGGATATAAATTTAAATTTGTACTAAATAAGCAAGTCAAATTCCACAGAACTTAAAATAAATCGTAGAATAACTGAAACCTTGAAGAAAACATATTGTGTCAGTAATTAGGAGTACTTCCTAACGACGCACTAATACACGTGTAAACAGCATATTTTCAACAAAATAAAATATATCCACTGCATTTCATGAAGTAATCATATTTATCAACTTAAAATATAAACAAAATATCTATCAGCATTGGGAATAAAAAAACATTTACTTCATACTTACGCCAATCGCGATAATATGTCAATTAGGATATTTATTGTTTCATTGTGGCTGGTCAGTTAAGTGACAATACACCTTTTCTGTTTCGTTTTATAGGAGATGTCCAAAGAAATATGTTATCTCTCGCGATGTAAAGATCCTGAAACAGGAATACACATGAAGGCATATTTAAATGCAGCAAGGGGTACAAAATGCGGAGATAATAAGGTAATATATATCCTAAAAAAGAACGGACCTAAACAAAAGTGATTTAATGTGATCAATAAAAAAATTGAAAAATAAAATTCAATGGGTATTTGTTAATAATTTACTCGTAGATTTAGTGATTTGAGGAGGCATATTCCTTTCTACATAATTCAATTAAATTAGGTTTACATGTATACAAATGTAAATGTCTTAAATTTATTTTATCAAGATTTGTCACATGCATGAAATGTTTCATTTTTTTTAGTGGTGCATTGACGGAAGGTGTGTTCCAAAAGACTCGACATAGGTGATTGCATCACTTACAGTCGGCTCCACGGCGGCAGTTTACTCGAATTCTGCATAATAACTTTGTTTGTTTATGTTCCGTTAACCAGAAGAAAATAATAATATATATTTCCCACGGAAATATATCAAATTTATTAACACATATTTATTTTTATTTCAGTTATTAATAAATGCAATTTACAATTGACAGTCTGCAAAATTATAATTCTGATTCTAATCCTGATAATAATGGTGTATTCGATACTTAAATAACTTCCAATCCACTGCATCTCATATGTAGGCATGAATGTGATTGGAGAATTTCTAGGAATAAGACTTAAAAGATGTATCTGAAAACTGTATCTGTAATTGTTTTACAGGTAACTCATACCCAAATAAATGTATACATCCAATACATATGTAACTTAATTACTGTAATGCAATATAATACATTGTGTGTTTATTCTTGTAATAACATGGGGGACGTAACGCGCTCTAAAACCAGTAAGACAGTGAAATGCAAGCAATGTAAATTAACAAACATTCACTACCTGAATCATTGTGTTTTGATGTAAGTAGGATAGAGTACGAACAGGACGAGAACAATATATTTAAGAATTGTATGTAAAATGCAAGAACGAGTGATAAAATGATCAAATGAAATTAGATGTAATTCGAAATTAAATCATTAATTCGGTCAATTGATACTGCAATCAGATACATTTATATAAAATGTTAATCTAATGGAACAAGACTAAAGTAAAATATTATAAATATCATTCATATCACAATACATGATTACAATATTTCCTAAAATATCATAATGTACGACCTGCAGAACTGGACATATGTGACATTCGATTAATGGGGTTCCGCTTAACTAAAACAAAATAGACAAGAGTATTAAAATGGCTTTGAGAGGTGTATATAATGTATGAGGTCACGATATATTGATTAATCTCCCATTTTAACACAAATTCTCCAATCACTAAATTTACTGATTAACACATTCGTATCGTTTTGGAAACTCAATTGATTTCCTGTTTGGGATATTAAATACGGATGCTATGATTTTACATTATTAAATAGCCCAAATTTGTGTTTGTATGCACACTATTGTTGAGACACTTATTTTAAGGTGGCATCACTGAACAGGGTGTTACTTAAATCACTCAGTAAGATTGCGTAAAGGAACATGTCTCACTGCAACATAATGTGAAAATATTGCAAAGCCATACAATTTAAATGAATTGAATTTAATAGCATTTCTTTACAATACCGGCAATATTAATACACAAAAATTAAATCTAGCGATGTCAATTAACACATTAAACATCTGGCTTTATGTTAGAAATATAATTTAAAATCTGTTTCACCTGCTATAAAATGTATGGAAATAGCTGACTGAAATAATATTCCGCATTCGGAAAGCAATTTGTAGCATATGTTCAAAACTAGATTTTATTCATTTCTCATGCATTTATAATAATGATGCTCTGTACATTACTTTACTTTACGGTCAGGTATGTCTCCAAAATACCCATATTCTAATTCAGAGAAGTGTTGGATTGGTTGGGACAGAACTAATCATTGAAACAATTTAATGGAGTATTAGTCACAAACTAAACCACAAGTATCAACTGGCAAACATTGGCCATTGACCCCTTAAAGTATTTTAACACATGCGTTATATACTTTTTTCCCCCGTATATGTTTATTTAGTGACTTTTGATCCCTAATCACGTTGACTGAACAATACAGATTGCGGGCTGAAGAGAATTACTTGAAAGCTGTTGAAACATGTGGTTTCTTTATCAGTTAACTACATATTTGACATGCTAACACAAATTACATATCCCAAGATATAACTATCAATTACCAAATTATTTAAATTATATCATGATTGTATTTAATCATCTAGAGATGATGCCGAAATATTAGCTTCCGAGATACCAGCTCACTCGAGGTTCTCGCAACCTTGCATAAAGAGCATATTTTGGAAACGTGGTATGACTATTGCACGTGAAACCATGCATTCTTTTTTTTAAAAACCTAATAACCTAATCATTGTTTCGCATAACGTGTTGCTGATATTATTATTATTATTATTATTATTATTATTATTATTATTATTATTATTATTATTATTATTATTATTATTATTATACATCCGTACATCACTAGCGGTCTTAACACATTATTCAATGACGCTCCGCACATACTGCCATATTTTCTCTGAACTTGCGTCGAAGTTTAGTTTTTTTATACAAATAATTAAAACGTGCGCGTTTGTATGTCATTACTTGTGTCTTTACGTTGATTTCCTTTAAACAGTTTGGATCGGAACAAAACGGTAGAAGAGTGCATTTTCACAACTCCCACTGCCAAACAGTATATTGCCCTCCCTGCCCGTTCTCCACCTCAACGCGAAAAGTAAAAACTGATTGCAATAAATATTTCACGTTTTCATCACGTTCTCGTTATTTCGCAACGTTACAATTGATGTATATATCATATTGATCAATATAAATATTTCCTAACATGCAACATGATCTGAGGTCGTTGCTATTTCATGATTCAGGCTAACGACAGATACAAGTCTCAAGAATAACAAGAACAAATTGTGTCCAAAGGATAGTAATTGTAAGCCAATGCTGGCATTCGGTATAGATACTTTCGAACTTTAGATTTGGTTTCATTCAATGAGAAAATTAAGGTAGCATTTACTAGTTTTTGCAATGGGAAAAGTATTTTATATAAATGTATACGATGAGGCGTTTGCTGTATACATTTTGTGTCTAAAAATGATAAGAGACATTATTGATACATGTGATATAGAAACGGTATGTGAGGGTGTTGTATGTTTCACGAAATCAAATATGTATTGGTTATCCGGAACAAGCTATACAAATACTCCATTAATATCAATATTATTAAGTGTTACGATTACATTGCTCCGAGCGTGTTTTTTAATATATGTGGCACTGATGACTGCGATTGAAAATATTTGTCTGTACGTTTACTTCGAATCTGAATTAGATTACAAATTACATGTTATGCTGACGTGTAAATCCAATGTGATGCAAAATTTAAGTGATATTATTCAACACAGGTGAACTTTTTAGTTCGTAGTCAGTTTTTGGAATTGCATAAAGCAGCAGAGAGGGTGAACAGACCACGATTTCAAGCAAAAATAACGCTTCCTACGAAACCTTATTTTAACCAAAAAAAATAAGTCTCCATTTAGCAAACGGAGACTTTACGATTTTTTAATCAATTTTGGTCGCAACGATGTGGTCATCCACCGTCTCTGCTGCTTAGTGATTTCAGTTCTGGGTTAACAAAAATAATAAATGATTTCAACCAAATATTTGATCGAGTACGATACGATATCGTGTCCGAGGATCATGTAAATTTATTGTTACAAATCCATGCGGGGTTGACTGAGCATGACTAAAAAAATTTTTAAATTGATTGAAGTCCATATCGGAACACCATGTCTGCCAAATATTTCGTAGCGTATGTGTATCAACGCCGTTAAACACAGCAAGAATATTACAGTTATCTCTGATCACTTTTGGAATCTGAGTGTAGCGTTGAGTGACATATATCACATCAGTGTTTTTGTGACGCCCCCGGGAAAATATTCTAGCTGGGTTTTTTTGATTGTCTAACATCACATCGTCGTATACGACTAAATTGTTAATACTCCCATCAAGGTCATCCACGGATGGCGCCTCTTCAATATCAGTTATAAAATCAATGGCGTTCTCACCCTTAATTTCTGATGCATTCTCGTTAAAATCTTTTAACACTTCATAACATCGTTGATCATCTACGCTAGGGGCAATTAAATACAACTTATCCCACTTCATCCATCTCATTATTAAATTGAGCAACAATTGCGTTTTACCGGATCCAGATGGCCCGATTATAATTGCGCGGATAGAGTTTGGTAGCGCTGCATGATGCTTAACTGGTTCTCTTATTTTAGTCGCTGAAAAATCAATTATATTCATATCTCTATACATAAATTATGGATCTATATTGTGTGAAGTGTAAAACGCGTACTAGCACAAATGATGTGACGACGGTTACAACTAAAAATAACAGATCAGCACTAACTGGTAGATGTGCAACATGTGGTATAAAAAAGTTTAGATTTATTTCTACAAAATCAAAGATTTTACAATCCGGAGATGTTTTTAAAAAAAACGAGGAGGTGATATCGCAGCCAAATTGACAAAGCTCCCTGGAACCCCTTGGGCAAAGTACCCCGGAGAAAAGCACCTTCCAGGATATAGCTACTGTGGTCCCGGAACACGATTAGATATCAGACTTGATGATCAAAATCAACCCCGATCCGGCGAGTATCCGATAAACGCTATTGATAAGGCGTGTCATGCTCATGATGTTGCATATAAAAGCAGCAATCTGCAAAACAGGCATCTCGCGGATGTGAAATTAATTCATGCGTTAAATGCTATTCCTGATAAATCTTTTAAAGAAAAGTTGGCTTCGTGGTTGGTAAAATCAGCTATGAAAGGCAAATTGATGATGGGTGCTGGTAATTAATTATATGGAATCAATTTATTATTCCCCAAGAGGATACTGGAGGGGTAAATCAGCAGTACATAAACTCGCTAGTGCTGCAAAAGTGAAAAAAAACCACTGCGGCGGATTGGTTATCCAAACAGGCACTATGGCAAATTTATCTACCACCACCTAAACAAATTCAATTCTCGCATTTTGATGTGACTGCTCCTAATGAAGTTCATCAGGCTGATATATTATTTCTGCCACATGATCGTGGTTACAAATACGCGTTAACCGTAGTTGATATTGCAAGTCGATACAAAGAAGCAGAACCGTTAAAAACAAAATCAGCCACTGAAGTTGCTTCTGCATTTGAAAGGATTTATCGACGAGGTCCTCTGCACTGGCCGAATCTATTGCAGGTTGATCCTGGCAAGGAATTTCAGGGTGCGGTTCTATCTACAATGAAAAATCATAATGTCACCATACGACGAGGGCATACTGCGCTACATCGCGATCAGGCCATTGTCGAACGATTTAATCGGACGATTGCTGAGCGGTTATTTGGATATCAATACGCAAAAGAATTCATTCAAGAAAAGCGATCCCGTGAATGGGTCAAAAGGTTACCAGCTGTGATTACTGCACTGAATAACGAGATTATTAGAACAATCAACATGAAACCTATCAACGCGATTAAAAAGAAGTCAATACCCGTACAACCACAAAAAGATTTCCCTAGAAACGCTAGCGTTTCCCAACCAATTCTTGGTAGTAGTGTCATTGTGAGGTACTTATACGAACCAGGAGAGCTTGAAGGAGGTAGAAAAAGGGCTACTGATCCTATTTGGAGCGTCACTACGCATAAGATATCTAGTATAACACGATCAACTGGTAGACCAGCAATCTATAAACTGGATTCAACTGCTCCTCAGCGAGGATTTACTCGACAACAACTACAAGTGATTCCCGAGGATACTCAATTGCCACCGCATGGTCTTAACTAGTGCCGTTGCGTCTATTGCACTCAAGACAAGTCAACATCACATTATTTCTGAAATGACCGAGATTGTTATTTTTTCTGTCTACGGTGAATTGGCAAGGATCCTTATCCGAATACTGCCAACGCATTATACAATTGCAACTCGCGCAGTGATTATTCTGTTGTTTCTTCAAAGTGATTATTAATTTAGCATCAATATCAAATTCTCGTTGTTTTTTTTTTGTCCTGTTGTTTGTAACCGGAGAGTTTTTTATTAATGATGCTAACATCAATATCACTTATTGTTGTGTCATTATCATCGCCTGACTCTGTCAGGACAATTCTTCGAAGCTGATTTATTCTTCGTACTCTGGATACTGCGAGATAGACTAAATTCGACCATTCGATGTGATTATCCACCATCCAAACAATTGTATTCGATATAGTCAATCCCTGTGAAGAGTGTATTGTTGCTGCGTATCCTAGCGTCCATGGGGATTTATTAGCACGCAATGCATTTTCCACGACGCCGATATCAACCAGCACAATATCATTTAATACGAGAATTTGTTTTTCACTCTGTCCTGGAATATCAACTTCAATATTCTGCTTTCGTGTATCCGAAGGCCTATAACACAACGGTACTGGAAGTGTTGCAAATTTTTCTTTATGCGTTTCAAATAACTTCATCTGAAGTGTGTCTCTGACTATTTTTCTACTTGCTACTATCAAATCATTTGGTCTCCACGTTTCCCAGAAATCATTCATGGGAGTTTCTGAAATTATTTCACGTGCTATTTCGCATTGGATTTTATCCGGTTGTAATCTAATTAGCGCTTTGAACTCGCGTAATTGTTCATCAAGTGATCTATGGTCGGTATTAATTTCTTCATAATAGTCTACAGAACCCTTTAGCCATTCATGTGGAGATCCACCGACAAATGGTGGTGGTTGGCCGTGATCCCCGCACATGACGACTTTTGTGTTTTTGTTTAACAACCACTCAAGAAATGTTTTTAATACATCTAGTGACACTGTGCATATTTCATCCCAAATTATGATTTCAGGAATGAATTTATCACCCATACGCTCAGGAGTCCATTTGTCACCTTTCCATCGAAAAAAACTATGGTAAGTGCAAGCATTTACCCCTCGTTGTATCATCTCTCTGGCGAGTCTGTGAGTCGGTGTTAGCACAATCATGTTAGAAACGCTAGCGTTTCCACGACGATATAATTCAATTGCACGAGTTGTCTTTCCTGACCCACCACAACCGTTTAAATAAACTGTCTTGTATCTACATATTGGATCAGATACCGGTGGTGCATTAGAAAATTCTGATTGAATTTCAATACGGTTACAACAAAGATATTTATCATCCATGGCAACGTCTGCGGATTCACAATACTCATGTAGCATCTCCTTTTTAAATCGCCAACGCCCCCACGCTTCCTCCGGATCTGTGAATGCCGATACAGCTGATTTGTACTTATTGTGTATATACATCGAATCAGTGGCTACTCTAACCGCGGTATTAGGAAATCTATTTATCATCGAAAATAGATTAATAGAAGCATAGGCTAGCATTGAACTTCTCAAATGTGTGTACTGGGAATTATATCCATCACAGTAGGTAACAACCGTACCTAATTTCTCACCATTGGATAGAAAAGCATCCTTACGGGATACAAGTTTTCCCTGTTTCATTAAATCCGCTACAATAAAATCGTATTCAGCGACATCTATGATCAACCGCGAAGAGTATTTTGCGTTGTCGTATCGTCCACCCTGGGTAAATTTACCGATTCTTCTTCGTCCAAAATCTTTTGCTTGTTCTTTTTTAATTTCAAATAACTTCTTAGACCAATTCATGATTTGTTCTTCTGGAAACTGTTTTCGCAGTTCGCTAATTATACGATCTAGATCGGGTTGTGGTAGCCAAACTTCTTTCTGAGCTCGATAGCATATAATAGCTTCGGAAACAATCAACGATATCAGCATGCCACAATCAATCATATATCTCAATAGCACTATTGGCATCCAGTGTTTTTCAGATAGGTGTCTACCGAGCCAAACATAACTACACGGATGTAACCCTGTAGCGAGTTCAAATGATATCACACGAGCGAATCCGGTTAAATCAAAATCAGGCAATGGTCCATTAATCGCAACACGAGTCATTTCATGCGTGGGGTGTCCAAATCGTTTGAAGTATTCAGCGCATTCCCCATACCCGAGAAAACTTCCAGGATAACACGCGGATATATCAATTGAAATCATACCGTCACGATGGTATTTTGTATTCCACAGTCCTCCATGACCAAAGTCGATGCAACTCAATTTAACGTCCTCGAGAAAATCACTTCGTGTTGGACGCCATGAGTTTTTTTCTCTTGCGAAGTGAGCTACCACTGATGGAATAGTAAAACTATCCGTCAATAGTTTTTCATGGGAACTCTCCGGTGAAAAATCATTAGCGATTTTTCTCATTCTGTTATCTAATTCTTCAACGCGATATAATTCACCATTTGGTCTTACAAATTGATCAAATCCTGATTCGGAACCAGCACTACTAAGTAACCACACTGACACAGGATCATCTTTACACAACGCATGAATAGCATCAAATAATTTCTCTTCATAGAACACATCCCCGGAAAATTCTGGGGGGATATATCTCACGGTTCTATCTCGTGGAAATATTGTTACTGCAGGTGTCCACGCGTGTTCGTTATGATCAATAATTTGTATTGGAGCCCCTCGCGATTGATATTTCGGTTCGTATAATACTTCTCCGGTTATTGTTGTGACTGATATTGGGAATTTTAATGATGCTTCTAATTTAGCTATATCAGAAATCTTTGCAGCGTGCTGTTTCACTGTCAGTTCCCATTCGGTTATTTTCCTACGTCGCAGATCAGTTAGTTTATTTCCTCGGGATGCATTTGTGAAGTGTTCCATTACCCGTGTTGCTACACAATTGAGCCTTGATGAAGTCAACGGTGAATATTTCATAGGAGCTAGTTTTGCAATATCGGGTTTATCATTTAACGGATATATCCCATAAACCATTGCTGTTACGGGATAGGATCTTTCGTAGTATGGTTTGTCAATTCGAGTTAGAATTCCTGGTTTGGAATCTTTACTTACAATGACAGTTTTTTTATCCTTGAGGATTGGTTCAAATTTATCCCTAATAATCCATTTGCCTTCGACTTCGATAATGAATTTTATTCTGAAAAAATACTTCTGATTGGAATTGCTTTGTTGGGAATTGCTTTGCTTTAAATCCTTTGGATTTCCACCTTTGGATTTCCATCTTTAAATTTCCCCTTTGGATGGAAATTGCTTTGCTTGAAATCCTTTGGATGGAAATTGCTTTGCAATTTCACCAAGGTGTGAAATTATCTCAGCTGCATTTTTATCGTTCATAGTAGCATCGACGATGGGTACATTGACATCTTCATCAATAATTCGAAATGTCGACCAACAGTATGCTGCACCGTCTCGGTAGAATTCATTAAAACAGTCCCTGATTTTACCGAGTATAGTTCTATCACCGATTAGACGTTTTGGTGTATCAGAGACTCTATCGAGATGGAATTTAGTATTTCTCCAAGGCTTAATTTTCGATAATCTTTGGAATTCCCTATCAAGATTGAATTTAGTATTTTTCCAAGGTTTGATTTTCGATAATCTTTGGAACTCCCTATCAAGATTGAATTTAGTATTTTTCCAGGGCTTAATTTTCGATAATCTCTTGAACTCCTCCATGTTATAATTAAAACAAGTATTTAAATAGAAAAATATAGTATAATGAATCACTGCAAGTGGCTAATGATTGGATCTACAACCACGTGTAACAAATCATGCAGAAGTGAATTCTGTGGGTATCATATGCAAAGCGTGAGAAACGGTTCAAAAGGCCCTCTCCCATGCCTCCAATGTGGGGTGGGTGTTAGAGGAAAATCGCAATTATGCCTTGCTTGTGGGGGTAAACGATACAGGGAACTAAAACGCTACTATGACAAACGAATCATTGACTCCGTCATCCTTGATAAAATCAAGGACAAAGTCATAAAAACCCCTCAAGATTATATCCAGAGATTTATAATTAAAGCAGATAATAAATTAGACAAGTAGTATTATTATACAAATGAGCCAAGATTTCAGACCTCACCCAGTGCTTGCTAATTACGAAGCCTCTAGTGATGGTGTTGTCAGGCACCGCAGACTCAAAGAACCGGTTGGGTATCTGAATAATATGGGGTATTTGATGTTTTCAGCTGGGAGGAAGAAGTATCTCTGTCACAGAGCCATCTATGAAGCATTTTACGGATTAATCGAAGACGGTCTTGTGATTGATCACATAAATGGCGTGAAGACTGATAATTGTCTTGGGAATCTTCAAGCCGTCTCGCAGCGCGATAACCTTTTAAAAAGCAACGCTGGTAGGCACGCAAAACATCCCAAGGGTGTGAAATCGTTTGATTTAGAAAATAATGAAGAGAGAAGCTTTCAGTCGATAAATGCGGCTGGAAAATATTTCGATATTTGTAGTACTTCAATTCGATTTGTTGCTGAAAAAATCATTAAAACATCTCTGTCTAAAAAAAATGGTCATAAAATAAAGTTCGTATACACTGAAACTATTTAAGGAAGATAAATCCTTTATGGATAAATCCGCACTACAATTCACACTCTACCTACTAAGTTCCCTTGTATTATGACGTCAAAGGAATTTGTCGCCTGCTATATTACCTGTATACCTTGACTAGGCGCGCCCACGTGAATGTAATGGAGATATAATGCATGAGTTTTCGATAGAGAATAAAACTTTTTATTGTCACTTGTGGGCTAAAACTGCATTATTATTTTTATTTATCTACATATCTCATGTGTGGGGGGTGGGTGGACTAGCAGTAAGGCAGACAGCTAACTCGTTCTTTTCAGTACAAAAATTCTTTATAATCTAACGCATTACCTATGTTCGCTCAGCCAGAACGCGAGTGTTTCCTATTCATTGAAGTAGGTGGGCGTGGTTAAAATTCCTTGTATGTGAATGTATTTTATCTAGAGAATTATAACAGAGTATAAAAACGCTGTTTTATTAAACAACTGTATTATTTTGTTTAAAATATTTCTCATTGTTGCAGCATAAAATTGTCTATTTTAAAAATCTCTTATTGTTAAGTATATCAGATATATATATATTAAAAAATCTCTATTCTGTATGACTGTTCGTGGCGTAATGGTATCGTGTTTGTCTTGTAAACATAGATCTATCAACTACGTGTTCGGTCCCTATAGCAGATACTTTATTTGATGGCGAAACGGAAGATGTTTTTTTCTATTAATTGGGGGGGGGGCCGGTCCCCCTCAGCCAAACCAACATGGCAACCCATGCTATCGCATTCTCGGTAGCGTGGGTTGGTGTTTTTTCTAACTCATGCAACCATGAATTCGATTTCATGGGTTGCCATGTTGGTTTGGTTTACCACGCCCACATCATACCATCATCGTTCCATTGAATTATAATCCATCCTTAATTAAGTTAATTAATGTTATGCCTAAAATTTGCCACAACACTCGAGTGGAAATATATGGCATTGTGCCGTCCATGTTGTGACGTTATACCTCAAGCATATCTTCTGGGCGGTCTAAGATCGCGTTTGCCACCTTAGGCCTCCCGCCGGAGATGGATGTTTTGGGTCCCCTTGGGCTTACTTGGATGCGAAGGCACCCAAGGAGTTCCAAAGATGTGTTGTCATATATGTTTTTTTTTTATTAATTAGAGATACAGTATACTATATTTATAAATAAATTTATTTATAAATAAATATAAATAATGGATATCAATGATGTAAATGCTATAATTGCTGAAATCTCAAATTTAAATAATAAAGGGGTATTATTATCTGAAAGTCTCGACGTTGACAAGATTACCTCGGAATATGAAGATATTGAATATCTGTCTAGTAAGGGTCGTTATGTTTTACCTAGGATGTACAGGCTCGTGAAAGGAATTCAAAAATCCATTAATGGTTGTTTGTACGGTAACGACATTAATTTATTCATAACGCTATTTAGCACCGTTGAAGCAATACGTCAAAAGCTTGGCCAAGAATATCAAAAACGAGCTGAAATTGGTTCTAAAGTTCGTGATCTTAGAAAAATGTTAAACGAGGAGCGACCAGTATCTTAACCACGTGGGTGTTACTAAAAAAAATAATAGGCTTTCGTAAATAATTTAAATAATTTATTTATTTTTTTTTAGCGTTTTTTGTAACACTTGTTACACTTCACTTGTTACACAAGTTACATAGGATTTTCTCCTGAAAGGATACTCATCAGTCTGGACTTGCTCATGCAGTTATGTGCATAATGGATGATCTGGTCGTAGTAGCAAGTAATCACCGCGACGCCTCCATTTTCACGTAATTGTTCTTGTTGCCGCGTCGTTAACACAAATCGTTCATCGCCATTCTCAGATATTACAATTCTGAAATCCCCAGCGATGTTATTTCTGAAACACTCGCGGATAGCGTCGTACAGTTTAACCCTGTCGAAGATGAATACGTTAGCTTGATGGTACATTATTTAATAACTAAGTTATTTAATAACTAAGCTTTTAATTATGATGGAAACCCTCCGGATTTCACATTTGAAAATTTAGTTCACAAACAATATATGGTTGGTGAATCGCTTACAACTAAATTAGCCCGAGAGCGGCTAGCAGCAATTAAAAAGTTTATACCGGTTCGAGACAGACTTCGCGAGAAACTTCAACAACGACAACAAGCGCAGACTGACTTTTCTGTGTCAAGTGAACAACTGTTTACTCCGATAACAAGTGCGACCAAAGATGTGAAAACAGCAACTGAACGAGCAATATACGGAGATATTCCTAAGGAAGGCAAGCGACGAGAAGTGCCTGTTCTTGGTGTGCTTGAAAAGATAGCAACAGAGACCGGACAAACACGCGCAGGGATACAACAGTTATCCAGTGATATAAAAACTCAACAAGAGTATGAACAACTAGCTGATATTGATGATTCCGCACCTGAACCACAACCTGTTGATGTCGTCACCCCAAGAGGTGTTTCCTTTATAGACAAACTCACCGAAGTAGCTATAAAGGAAATCAAACGACCTCAATTGGAGAAACACCAGGATTATACGACTTTTGGTGATTTCGCCGCCAAAAGCTTTGATTCTAGAAAGGATTTTTTAAAAGACGAGTATACAAACAGTAGAATAAGCCGAGATGAATGGGTTAATTGGTTGTATAAAACGAATAAGGGGATTACTGGTAATTTGAAAAAGGATACAATTGAGTATAGATCTTTTAAAGTAGGAGTTGATAGTTATGGTATACAAAAACAACAAGAACGAGAAAAACAAAGTCGAGGCCGACAAAGGCAATTACTTGATGATAGTCAGGGCGCAACTGGTACAACTGAGGAAACAAGCGGAAAAGGATATTCGATTAAAAATCCAAAGGATGTCTTTGACTCTACCGTGACATGCCCTGGTAACATTCTCAGTGATATATCACGGTTAGAGGTTCTCATCGGAGGGAAACGAGCCGGAAATAACTCCGTCGAGATAATTAACGAGGCCGCTGATATCTGTAGACGATTATTTGCTGATGGTATCATGGACATTAATGTATATTGAGAACTTATTGCTGAATTAGTTGAAAATCACAACGATGAAAATCTTATGGATGTAAGCGATTGACCACTAATTGAAAAACTACTAGTTTTATAACAAGATGATTATACACTATAACCATGATAAACCCGTAAGTGTCTACGTGGTGAACTCACGATTGCCTGTTTATCGCGCGTGGTACGGAGATGGTTTCGGCAATACCATTGCGGGGTTATTTACAAGAATGGCTCCCAAGGTGGCGCCGTTAGCTAAACAATTATCAATGAAAGCCATTGATATCATTCGTGATAAGGTACCCAGTAAAATTGGAGATTTCGTTGGAAATCTTGCTGGAAAGGCATTTTCTGCTGCGAAAGATAAAATAGCATCATTGGTGCGAAAGAAACCACGAATGACTTCGTCATCGATGACTTCGTCATTAGTGCTGCCATCGACTACAGTGATGCCTGCAAAAATCAGCAAAGTAATAAATAACGCAGTGGAAGAAAAACTAGCGCAATTGACTTCGTCACAATTGACAGCTTCACCGGTAACAGATAGCGCTATCATGAACGCGATAGCAGGAAGTGGTTTGAAACAAAAAAGAAATTCGAAGAATTTTCAACGACGATGATTATAAAGAATTAAAACGCTAGCGTTAAACTCTTCGAGTTTCACAATTGAAAACGCTAGTAATGTTATAAATGTTTAAACGAACAGCTGATCCCGCGTTAGATATGGAAGCAAAGATGCGCAAAGATGATTCCGTCCGCGATTATCAATACTATTCCTATCATGCAATACAACCCGACCTACGATCGCGAATTGAACTTCAAGTTCAAGATACCAGTAAATACTTTTTACCATGTGAAGCATTTATTGAAGTAGAAGGAAAACTTGTAACAAATGTTGCAGCTGATACCCCATATGCAAATGATTCAAATATCCGAGTTGGTTTCGTCAACAACGGTATAATGGCGTTATTTGAAAGTGCAAGATATCTCATTGATGGAAAAGAAATTGAATCAATAGACCGCGAGGTTGATGTTGCAACAACAATAATCGGACTAGCAAGATACTCCGATGATTATACAAGATCGGCTGGTCCATCTATGATGTTTGCAAAGGATACCTCTGATAACGCTGACCACCTTCAATACATTAAAGTGTTAACACCGCAAGACACTTCAGTTGATAATCAACGAGAAGCAACTAATCCAGAACGTCGAGCTAGACCCGGAGCTGCGTTTAATATTCTCGGAGGTGTTAATGGTAATTTCAATTTAGGATTTGCAACACGAAAATTAGCATTGGAAGGACAAGAGAAAAAGTTTTCATGTGCGATTCCACTCCATCACATATTTGGATTCTGCAGAAATGTCAGAAAAGTCATCTATGGAGCCAAACACACAATCGCATAAGTGCGAAAAGGCAATGACAATGATGCAATTTGGCGTACTGGTGCCGATGAAGGTAAAGTTGTTTTGAGTAAAATAGTATTATGGATGCCAGTAATGACTCCATCAATTACCACGGAAGAGCGGCTACATTCATTTATGGAAACCGGTGGTAAATCATTGCTAAGTTGGCTTACAACAACGACTGATGCTAAAGAGGATAATGTTAATGGTACATTTACATGGCACCTGGCATCAAAACAAGGCGTTTCAGCTCCACGTCATATATTTATAGCGCTGCAGAACCGGAATCGTTTAGGTTCCCAAGAACGCAGTCATATGATATTTGATCGGTTAGGGGTAAGTGAGGTTTCACTGAGAATAAACGGACAACAAGAACCATCTGAGGATATACAGCTTAATTACGGAAACAACCAAATAGCACGTGTGTATCATCGGATGCTGTCATATATGGGTCGTGATCAAAATGTTGATACTGGTTTGCAAATATCTCAGCTCGATTTTAAGAACTTGTATCCAATTTATTACTTTTCACTGGAACATCTTGATTTAACAAGGCAATCCGTTGTTGATATACATTTTAGGGCTCGTATAGATCATGGTGGTGTTGATTATAGAGCGGTTGCTGTTATTCTCAGCGACAAATCAATGTTGTTAGAAGGGGCTGGCGGACGAATGAGACTCGTTGATGCACCAGTGGAAAATCTGTAAATGTAAATGAAACTTGAAAAGTTTCCATAGGATTTCCCCAATTAGATCAATTGAAAGCATAAATGTGTTTTACAATAAAATGCCATATAGTGTTGTTAGTGTCAAGCTGACTGATGGTCAGGTCAAGAAATTAAAATCAAAATCCGCTAAGGAATGTGGAACAACAATAACGTTAAAACCAGCGCAGATGTCCGGAGGTACACATAAAATATCATTAACGGATCGTCAAATAAAACATTTCAATGATGCAATGAAAAATAAGCGAGGAGTTCAAATAGAATTTTCGAAAGCTGCAGTCGCGAACATGATAAAATCAGGTGGTATATTTCCATTGTTAGCCGCAATACCAGCATTGATTGCAGCGGCTGCCCCAGCGGTGGCGAAGGCGGCAGCGTTGGGAGCCGTTGGGACCGCAGCAGGGATGGCGTTGAAAAAGGCAATTGGTGGATCCGCTCGCGGATCTGGGTATAAAAAAAGGGAAAGGGGTTGTACCTACCAGGAACCCCGTATTCATGGTACAGCGGCAAATCCGTGAACGGATCGGGTCTAAGAAAAATACCAGGAACGGTTTATTAGTTGAAAAATCTTCGATTTACAAATCTTCGATTTCCGAACCTATGGTTGAGGAACCTATAGTTGAGGAACCTATAGTTCCCATGTCCAATTTTGATTTAATTGATGCTGCTAAAAAACTAGCGATAAAAAACTTCAGAGGGGTTTTTATGAGAGATCAATTACCGAGAAAACCAAATAACGTTGAAACCGGTATCATCAATCTTGATAACAGCAGCGGATCGGGAACTCACTGGGTTGCATACGCGATTGATCCACGTGGGATTGTCTATTTTGATTCATATGGGTTAGCTCCGCCAAGCGAGTTTATGCGGTATATAAATTCCTCGATGAAACTCAAAGGGTTTCCGATTTTTTATTCCACGCTGCCAACACAACAATTAAATGATCCACCGATATGCGGCCGTGAAGTATTAAATGTCCTCGCGGAGATTTCATTAAAATCCTTTGGATCTCCATGGAAACCACCTCATATTATTGTAAACGAATACACGAGTGGGAAATTACAAGGATCAATAAATTGAAAACACAAGTTACGCTAACAATAATGATCGATATTTGGGGACAATCTCTGTCAATGTTGGAACCCACCGAGGAAACATCTGCGGGTTCTATCGAGGATGTAAAAAAAGTAATAGAAGATGAAATCGCTGAGACGTTAAATTTAACAAGTGTTGACCCGAACGAAATAGTTGTATTTCAAGATTGCCAAGGTAAATTGAAAAGCAGTAATATATCCGTGAATGACATTTTGATACGGCATTGCGCTGCCGCTGAAAACTCTATTGCACTGTATTCCAACGATGGACAACTTAAACCAGGCGCACTTGTGTCTACGATCACCGACGCGATTGCTACCAACGAACGTGAGCTGAATGATCTTATACGAGGTTATAATAGTTTTTGCAAAAATGTCGTACATAAATTCTTTGGAACCCCGCTTGTGGTTGGCATGACTCTCGCTGAAATTAAAAACTATCTATCGCTATTCTTCGCTAACAAGGACGCGGGAAGGATGATGAATGAAAATGAAATCAAGGCAAATTATCTCGAGATTTCTAAACTTATAGAAGATCAAAAACCCACTAACGACGTCATTGTTAGATTTTTTGGATCCCCACCTGTGGCAGACTCGACTCTCGCTGAAATCAGTGAGAAACCGGTTACATCTACAATGACTCTCAAAGATATTAATATGTTTATGGTGAGACAAACAACACTTAATACCATCGTGGATAAATTTTTAGGGAGAACACCTACATCTGAAACCACATCGTTGACAGGCATGACTCTCGCGGAAATTAAAAGCGCGTTTGACGAACAAAAACGCATCAGAGAAATGGCTAAAAATTTCTTTGAGGGCTCTGAAAGTTATAATATCACGACGACATATTCTCAACTCAACGGGCATTATCTCATGCAAAAAGGTTTGGAATTTAACCACCTTTTGATTTCATTTTTTAGTCGCCGTGATAAAACGATGATAAAATATACCGAAATCAAAAAAACCTATCTCGACGTTTACGACGATATTCTTAAACTAAAAGAAAAATCTGAAAGGGTAAAGCATGGGACCTTTGATTGGGTAAAAGAATCTAATGCTAAATTGAAAGTCAATATCGAGAAGTGGCCCCATGGTATCTACAGGATGACGTTAATCTCTGACAAGCAATTTGATATCATCGTGAAAGGTAAAACCTACTTTGGTGGCACCGCGACAGTAATTATCGCGGGGGGAGAAGAAGAATTTGAGATTGTCGCAGTTGATAACACCATTAGAAAAGAAATATCCTGGTGCTTAGAATTCGTAGCGGATTTAAGTAAATAATAAAACTGAAAATCCTATGGATTTTTACTAGTGGTTTCAATTGAAAGGAAATCCTTTAGCTTCACAATTGAAAACGCTAGCGTTTTTAAAATAAAATGATTTCATCAACGCAATGTCGCTATGATCAGGTCAGAGAATTTCAGAAGAGACTCAAAATCCTCACTGAGGAGTATCAAATAAAAATAAAAAAATACCGACGAAGAATCACCGCAATTGATATTACTATGTACTCGGTGTCAAGCGTTCTCGCTGGTGCCGGAATAATACTTGCATCGGTTACAATGATTGCCCCGGTCGTAGTTCCAATTTGCATTTCTGCGGTGGCTACAATCGGGGGTATATCAACCGGGATAGCAAAAAAGATATCATCATGCAGCCAGAGTAAACTGCAGAATTACTTACTTCAATTTCATATTGCATCAACCGCATACTCGCAATTATCATTGATGATATCGTCGTCACTCGATAATACGATTATATCAGATAGTGAATTCTCAGCGATGGTCAGTATTTTTGATTCCGCGATATCGAAATTAGAGCGACAACATGAATATAATAACAATGACAACACCGATGGAATCAGAAAACACGAACCCAAAAAAACAAAAAATGATCTCAATCATATCAACATTACCAGATTGTGAGTTCTCAGTGATGGTCAGTATTTATGATTCCTCGATACCAAAATTAGAAATAAATCATGAGTATAGCAACGATGACGACACCGATGGAATTACTTCAACGAGTAGTGGAGAACACGAACCCAGTACAAACAAGCATGATATCAATAACATCAACGAATCCAGAATTCAGTGTGAATTTCCCCTCTCCGGTCCCAGTGAAGGAGATAGCGCTAGCAAAACTACGAGTGTATCACAGTTGGCCTAATATCAGATCGGTTGCATTTAGTGGTCAGCAACCCAATAACACACTGGTGTTCTCGTATAAGAATAAACCCGATGGTACTCCAGAGTGGGAAACTGTTTCGTTACCAACTGGGTCGTACCAAATATAGCAAATCAATGCTGAAATTCAGCGTAGAATAAAATCAATCACTGGAAAAGAATCAAAAATAGCTATTAATCTTCATCAACCGACGCTCTCGTCGTTGATCGAAATAAGCACAGAGGGATACATTGTAGATATATATAACAGCTCGTTAAGAACAGTGTTAGGATGGCCTGAAAAACCACCGGAAAAATCCGCCACCGACTTAACCACGGACATACAATCATATCATGAAATCAATCCCAGTTATCGAGATAATTTATCTGATATAAGAAAAGGAAGAATCGCCGATAGATTTATATTTACCAACAAAGAAACATTGCAATGGGATTTTATCATTAAAAGAACAACCGACTCATCTGTTACTATTTCATTTACGCTAACTGACGTCCGTGGTTATTTTAATGAGATTAAACAATTATATGACACACAACTAGAACAACTAAGGAAAACAAAATCGCAAAAACACGTTGAAATAATAAATCAGCTTATATCGGACATGAAATATATCTATGAACTAATTATTCAAACAATAATTAATGACAACAGCGACAATAAACAACGATTCCTAACCGATTACAATATCACAGAGGACAATCTGCGTAATTTCAAGTTTCCCAAATACAACGCTGATGAACTAGCAAGAATTGTTAAAACCGATATCAAGGAGCTACAAAAATCAGATTCAACTGTCCTCTTCAGGTATAATAATGATCCAGATGGTGGTGGTAGGCATATCGCTCCGTTCGACGTGAATATTTCAACGGTGATTGCGCTCAATTTAGTATGTGATGCAATTGAAGGAAGCTATCAAATTAATCTAGAGCAATCAAATCAAGCTCAGCAGGGATATATTCTTTATTCATTTGCACCAACATTTCCTCCAGGATTCTTAATTATTGAAAACCCAATTACTCCTGTCTACATGCGATGCCATAATAATTCGTTAACGAGAATTAATTTCAAACTCACCGACCAGTCAAATAATTTAATTGATCTACGCGGTGAGGTGTTAGCGATTAGTTTGTTTGTAAAATCATAAATGATTTTTGTTAACCCAGTGATGAAATCACTAAGCAGCAGAGAGGGTGAATGACCACATCGTTGCAACCAAAATTGATTAAAAAATCGTAAAGTCTCCGTTTGCTAAATGCAGACTTATTTTTTTTCGGTTAAAATAAGGTTTCGTAGGAAGCATTATTTTTGTTTGAAATCGTGGTCTGTTCACCCTCTCTGCTGCTCATAATCAAATCTCTTTTTATCTCTTTGCTACTATTTGAACACATGTTGTATTGATAATGGAGATATTCAGATCTAAGCTGTTTATATACATATTACCACAAAGTGAATTCGACTTTGTTTTGAACCACTCATAACTGACCCTTCTAAAAGCCACTATAAAATTGAAAAAACATTCATTACATTACTCAGATTGATCAAAACCTGTTCTTCACTATAGTCCTAAATTTTGATAAGAGTAATATGATTCTTCATATCATCTTTACGCCCATACATCAATTGTTGTACGTTTCAATCCATCTCAAATTCATTTCTTTTCTCACTGTTCTGCGTGGTTTGTTTGTTATGCATGAGCGCTGAAGGATAACCTAATTACGAAACATGTGCACCATACTAAAATCATTTATAAATTGGGGATAATTGTTTGTTTCATAATAATTAATGTAGAGAGTGATATGGCGTACGAATCCGTGTATCCTTTCATCATGCAAAATGATCCGTATGTAACAAATTTCAAAATCAATGATGGTTATAAATAATGTTAGAAATTAAACCATCCAAGACAGACATTACAATACACCGAGAAGCAAATAAGTTTGTTTTATTATGTTTTGCTATCATTTCTAATTGAATAATATTAATTGACATAAATAACAAATCTTGTATCATACGAAAGGCAACATGTAAAGTTATTACATCATAATTACAAATAACTAGATGTCACTTGCTTTATTAAATAGTGCGTGCTTGTTTACGTTTATTAACTTGATTTTCTTACATGTAGTAGGCAAAACACTATATAAGGTATGATAACAACCAACTGAAGCTGTTGAAGATTCCAAAACTTCGTTCAACATGGTGACACATTATGGAAAGACCGTGTTTTCTAGCCTTCATAGAAACGACGTGTAAAATTCATCCATATTTGTATAACTTGCTGGATCGTATACTTGTAATATTCATATATAATATTATCTTCTGCACGTTCCAATATGTCTTTTCTCTCTTTTTTGATTATTGAAAGTGTTAGCATTGACATATTAAAGACTTACATTTTGACTCCGGTAATTCAAGATTCATTTCACAGATATATTCTAATTCACGTTGCATTCGAACACTTTTTATATTAAAACTAGTATGAACATAATCAAAAATCCCAAATGTCATTGGCGGTCTTTGTGATTTTTCAAACACATGTATCATAATCCTTAGAAACAGATAATATAACAATAATGTGTCGAGTTTCACATACCGATCTCGAAGATCACCAAGATAAATTTAGTTGAAATGTTTCATGCCATCTTCGAAATATTGGTAACATGCATACATTCCTTCGTATGTAGTATTTTCATCAAACCTTTAAAGGCATTCGTTTATTAATGAGGACAAATAATTTAATTATACCATTTATTTAGCACTATACGTGAATCCTCGCTAATCTTTACATTTTAAATGTTTGTAAGTGTATCATAGTTTTGCCAAGCTGTTCTAGATATTAAATAACAAATTGTCGCCTTATTCATCATACTTTCAAAACTGTCTTTGCTAAACAAGATTTTGTACGTTTTATCGTCTTAGTATAAATCGTCTGTTACGAAGATTTGAATATGTATTGTTTCAATAATGTATGCATTTCAAGGAGGTCTGTATTTGCCTCACAATGATGTTGTTCTGTAACATTATACTTATTGGCAGTTAAGTCTTATTCCCCAGATAAAGTTTGTTGTCTTTTGTGGTAACCTGTTCATTAATATCTCGGTTTATAATATGTATTTACAGATACTTATAATGACCTTCAATTTATGAACAAAGTTAATTTCGGAAAGGTTTCTTAGCATGTATTCTTCCAAATATTTTCTGAAACGATTTTGCATGTTATTCTTATTTTGTAATTATTTAAACAACTAACTTACCTGCATTTTGTATGGTCACAAAATTTGTGATTTTTTTAATAGTAAATCAAAATTATTGCTTGTGTCTGTTTCTCTGTGTGTGTGTATGTGTGTGTTTGTGTCGGATGTTATTAAGATAATTGTTAAGAGTTGTTAGAAACCTCAATAATACTTTTAAAGATAACACATCAGAATAAACGGATCTTGTTCAGTTGTTGGCAGTTTTCTAACATTAATGACACAATCTCTATCCTGCCATGATTGCCCGAGCGGCCAATGGGTCTAAGGCGCTCTCTTTTACAGAGCACTGCAAAAACAACTCTGTCTGCGTCGATTCGAGTATGTGAGAAAGCGTTCCTGAAGGTTCTCGTCGGTTGGTGGTTCTTCCAGATGGTATCCCCGCCTTCATTCCCCACCATTAATACTGGCCGCCATGCATATCATATCGTGTGCTCAGCAATGGCGTTAAACCACACAACAACCACGATTAGTGTCAGGTTGCATAATACGTTATATTAAAATATCTAAAGCAAAACTACATATAAGAACGCACGTCTGACAATATTGTTTGTAATCTGTATTGTTTTCAAATCAAACGTTGATAATTTCAAATCATAAAGTTTTTGAAAACGCATACATCGTGTTTGTGTTTTAATTATGTTGTCAAAATATTTATTTCTTCTTACCACATCGTTCAGTCCATTTACAATATGTTTCATTATCACATTCTGGGTAAAACGGGTGACTCTGGATCTATTTATAACGATTGCAAATAATAAAGGTTTCCACATATCGCACTACTGTATGCTTCTCTTATAATTTCATGTGCAATGTTTAGGTACACATATTTTAGTGTTTGTCTTTCTTCTGTAATCTGTAACGTAAATTCTTAATGTGTACTTCACACAGAGAGAGAGAGAGAGAGAGAGAGAGAGAGAGGGAGAGAGAGAGAGAGAGAGCTTTCGCTATATAATAATAATAATAATAATAATAATAATAATAATAATAATAATAATAATAATAATAATAATATTAATAAATAAATAAATAAATTTGCCATCACTGCTAGATACTACTTCTCCAAGAGAGAAAGTAAAATTGTTATTCACATTAAAGTACGGCTAACTCAGTTATACTTTACTTATATACTGTTCCGGACTTTCTAGAGAGCTAATGTTTTGGTATGTACGACCATTTGTTACAATATTTATTTTAGAGTTTCTTATTTTTGTATAACCAGCCTCGCATTTACTTATTTTTGTATAACTACCCTCGCATTTACTTCTTTTTTTTATAAACACGTTAGCATTTACTTTCTATAACCACCCTTGCATTTACTTTGTTTTATAAAGCCACGCTGGCGTTTACTTACTTTTGTATAACCTCGCTAGCGTTTAGTTACTTTTGTATAACCAAACTAACGTTTACTTTTTTTTGTAGAATCACCCCCGGATTTACTTATTTTTTTATAACTACCCTCTCGTTTACTTAGTTTTTTTTTATAAACACGCTAGCATTGACTTATTGTTTTCATAACCACCCTCGCATTTGCTTATTTTTTTTCTATAACCACGCTACCTTTTACTCATTTTTGTATAACCTCCCTCGCATTTACTTAGTTTGTATTACCACCCTCGCATTTATTTATTTGTTATAAATACCCTCGCAATTACTTAGTTTTCTATAAACACCCTAGCATTTAATTATTTGTCTATAATCACCCTCGACTTTACTTATTTTTGTATAACCACGCTAGCGTTTACTTTTTTTTCTATAACCACGGTAGCTTTTACATTTTTTGTACAACTACCCTCGCATTTGCATAGTTTTGTTTAACCACCATCGCATTCACATAGGTTTCTACAACTACGCTAGCGTTTACTTATTTTTGTATAAACACTCTAGCATTTACCTTTTTTGGTATAAACTACATATGATTGATTTATTTTTGTATAAACACTCTATGATTTCTTTTTTTTTTGGTATGACTACCCGATGCATGTCAAGGAAGAAGTATTTGATGTATAAAAATACACCCGCTGTCTAGAATACTTTGTATGTCCAAAATGATAATGGTAGCATAATCTGTACTAAAAACAGGCAATATGACGTAAGAGGGGTCACAAAACAACATATGTATTGGTTTTCTTGGACAATCCATTGGATTAATAGCAATGTTAATAGAGTTATACTGGCCTGTGATCACATAATATCACGTAATAGTTAACATTGCTGATTGCGTTTATTAAATATTTGCGTTTTACGATTATTGGAGATCTAATTTAGACTACAACATAAACTGTTATGCCGACGTTTACATACCGATGTTACTCAACATTTATGCTATATTATTCAACGTAGCTGAACCTTGCCCTACATAGTCAACATGGGATTTTCATCAGCTCTTTAATCCATCTGTTAATATTTGTTCACTTGGTATGGGTTATTGATACTGAAGCTATGCAGTTCTTTGGAAGGATTGAAGTATACCAAGACATTTTTATATGAGTTAGGTCAATGTATCTGCGACTCTGCTGGGACCATTTATAGATTACCATACGATCGACTCGATAAAGGGGTAATATGTGTTTCATTATCTCAGAGCTTTAAAATCCTACTCTTCAGTATTGTTCTCATCTATTCTATAAATAATGACGAGTTGTGATCGTTACTCTAAAAAATCAATAATTAACGGCAAACATTAAAACCTCATTTAGTATACACTCTCGACCTCATATGGAAGCATGAAATATCAGTTTTGTCAACACTGTCAATTGACGTTTTGGCAAATACATTTAATGTTGTCAGCCAACCCGAACAATAATCCAAATATATTAATATATTTCTCCAATTAAAAATGTTAAACGAGTCTATTTATATTTCAGAGAAAATTCATTAAATTCAGAATCTCAACCGTGGCAATACATTAAAGTTTACATGTATGATTTTATCATGTTGCATGCAAAAGACATCGTTGTGTATATTCTCTGTAACGACGAAATGACAACCAATAAAATCGATGTTACTTTATTTCTTTAAGTGCAACATAATATCATAAATATAAGCTTTCACCAGTAAACGAATCAGAACAAAACACAATATGGCAACATTTATATATTGAAAACATCCGTGATATTTTAATTCCGTATACGGTTTAAACCAAACAAGGTTATTTCAATAACATTTACTATTCAAGCCAAGTAAGGATATTTGAATTCAATTTACGATTTAATCCAAAGAAGGTTCTTTAATGATATTATTGCCAGTGTTAATTTTGTCCGATCTCTGCAAGAAACATCAAAAGCTATTAAAGCTTGAATCGTCCGTATCGACTTGAAGTTATGTTGAATCTATCTATCTATCTATCTATCTATCTATCTATCTATCTATCTATCTATCTATCTATCTATCTATCTATCTATCTATCTATCTATCTATCTATCTATATATCCATCCATCCATCCATCCATCCATCCATCCATCCATCCATCCATCCATCCATTTATCTATCTATCTATCTATCTATCTATCTATCTATCTATCTATCTATCTATCTATCTATCTATCTATCTAACTATCTATCTGTCTATCTGTCTATCTGTCTATCTATCTATCTATTTATCTATCTTTCTAGGTGTATGTGTTTGTGTGTGTCTATTAAAAGTCACACAGTGCTTTCATGATGCAAAATTGACATAGTTTGTTGACAGCAAATGACGCTTATAAGTATATAATCTTAAAATTAAACAAACATTGCCAAAGCGAAGAAGCGAATGTGCTTGTTAATATACATTTAAGTTTCAATCTAAAATGACAAAATATAGTCTGGGACGACATGTAACAAGTTGCAGAATACAATTAAATCTTTTAGCAATTACAGCAATGTGTATCAGCTATTACATCCTTACATTTACGCAGTCAGTAGTAAACCTAGGTGTCAGTCCTAACTGTACACTGTTATTACTACAAGATGTAATGAATATCTGCAAGAATGCAAATATCTTAGATGCTACCAATCAGCTCTATTTGCAAGTTTCTTTCAATGTAAGCATCTAAATTACTTATCACTAGATTTGACTATTGTAATTTTCTGTATTTGCGTGGTCTCCGTATCTACGATGAAAGACTCATAATGTTTGAAACAAATAGCTGCACTGACCATCTATAGAAAACACAACTGAGCACACCTTATTTTTCTATGAAAACATCCCTAGTTTTGTATCGATCTACAAGCACAAACAATATATTCGCTTTTCTATATTTACATGGCAGCCTCGAATCTCATTCCGATATAAATCTGCACAGACAAATCTAGAAAATTACGCTACCCATCTCAAGCTAGTATTCTTCTTGTTCCCACTGTTATATATATATATATATATATATATATATATATATATATATATATATATATATATATATATATATATATATATTATACAGAAAGCATTCTCTTGCATATCATGGCTCAACAACCTAGACCTAGAATAAATTGCCCATTGATACTATAAACAAAATAATTGTCATCTCACTCCAGAGTTCTCTTCAATCTCACCGATTGACTGTTCACCGATGTACATTTTCGCGTTTGTATTCAGATAGGATGCTGCTTACTATCAGGACAGGAGATTGCGGCATACATGAACGTCCGTTGTGTCAAAAGATCAAATCAACAGTGTGAGACAGTTATCGTAAGTGCTTTATGTTTTTACATTAATTTAAGTACATTATACAGGATTTTTCTGACACCTGCTTCATACTATCTTGCACAAATTGTATCAGGCATTTCCTTTGTGATTTAGAGCAATTGTGTGCTCTAACCCACAGATAACAATGTGCTGGTCACTAGCGCATGCATACACTCATGTGTGAATCACGTGTAAATTTCTGATTTCTGTTCTCGAATGGTGTCAGCTGCATGCAATAGAGCCCACACATTTAAAGTAGGTCCAATCTCTCTAGCTAAGTGTCACAAGCATAAGTAGCTTCTGCGATACATCCTACATTAGTTCAATCGTCAGAAGCAATCGTTTAAATGCCATTACATACCGATACACCGCCGCAAGCCTCTTTGAAGTTGATGGGTGGACTAATAAGCACACACACATTTTATATGTTGTACTATCACATCATTTTACATGCATTACGTATGAAGTACTCAAATGGATCTGCAGAGAGCGCAATGTGTTACTGACATGTGCATTTAGTAGAAAGTAGAGATGTATAGAGCGAGTGATACTAAGTGACCCATGTGTAATATACGGTTTGTTACATATCTGTCTCCCTTTACTATGCTTTAAAAATTCTAGAATGGAAACTTACAAATAGAAGACAACAGTTACCATCTTCAACCGGCGGAGACTATCGATTAATCTGATAACGGGAAGGAAATCTCGGATATCACTGTCAAGCGATATATTCTGATAATATCCAGCCGGAAACGTTAGTCGATCTTTTTTGATCTATGTCACTGTTTTAAAATTCTGATTGGAATGTTTGTTTTTTTTTTTGTCTTGGAATACGTTCGGGTTAACGACATTGTTTTCCTATTGATTAAACAAAACTGATATAGGGAGAAAGATTAGAAATACCACTATGATTAAATTATTTCTTTCTCGAAGAACACCGTCTTGTATCGCTAATGCAATTTTTCTTGCTTTGATGTACAGAACATTACACGTCCAAATGTTAAAATAAATATTTTTTGCCTTATATCCCGGTTTGTCGATATAATAAAGAATATATTACCTTACTGACGCTGCAAATGTTATTAAAACGTAGCATTTAAACATAAAGCTCCTTTCGGACGTTTCACTGGAATGGACATACAAAACCTTTTTCGTCGCTCAATGTCTACGTTATCTTCTCGAAATGGTGTAAATCTGCATGATCGAGATAACACAGGTGAGAACAATTACAACGACAGAAGATGAGACGATGAAACAATGTTAATAAAATAGTAAAATATTCTGATAGATCCTAGTAATCAATGATAATTTCATTTAGAGAATAATATTTCTAAATAATGTTCTTAAGCATTATCCGCCTTCTGACAATATCTCTAATAATGCAAGAAAATAGCATTATGCATAAAAGTTATTGTACACACAATTACATTAATATACCTTAAGTACTTGAACTAACTCTAATGGAAATGCTTATATACTTTCAATTTATACTCGCAGATACCACTCGCCAGTCAAAGCGTGACTACTATGTCAAGGTCGCCATACTAATATAGTCATCAATATGGAACTTGTAAGTGCCCACTATATCTATATTGTATGCATAACATTATCCTTGAATGCACGTTGTACGTTAACATATTGATAATTTGCAAACATGATGTTTAATGTCGCTCGCTGGTGTTAGAACATGATAATACGTTTTACTGATATGTGAGTTCAATGTTCAGGCTTCGTTGCAAAAACTTGGACCGTTTTAGAAGAGCCCTTTTGACACAAATCATCTCATTTTGCTGTGGGTTAATTGTTGTAAATAAGGTTGTGATAAACAAAATTTTAATTCCTGCTTGGAGTACAGATTGTTTCGCTTCTGACAGTTTTAGCGAAATAAAAGAAACACAGCAAAACTTGACGGCCGAGACAGGGTCTTAATTAGGATGAAAATCTTTTTGATTTAGAAATTGAAATTTTTTTTGACGTTTACATTGACTTCGTTTCGGATTTTAAATATACATGTTTAAAACAGTGAAACCAGCATGCAGTTCAGAACTTCACATACTGAAATTCGTGCACACCAACCGATGTACTAATTGCTTGATAAAAATCATCTGCGGCAACTGATTTGCTAATTCTGATAGGGTATTTTCTACTAAACAGAAAGTGGTGCAAATGGATTGATTTTACATTAATATACAATTCTGCGACTGATGAACAATGAAATATTTTATTTATATATATATTTTGTGAACACTGACAGATTTATTAATTCTAATAGGGTAATTGCTAGTAAAAATCATGCATACCGGCCAATTTACTAATTCTAATAGGGAATTTGCTACCAAAAAATTGATTTTGTGCAAATTTTGTGTAAAACAGTTTCAATATCAATATTATTCTGAATCGAACATATATATGCTTTTAAGATTTTATATAAAGACTTATTTGTAATTTCTATCCAAATAAATCAAATAAGATTAGAGTTCTGCTCCGTAAGTTTGAAATTCATTACTGTTAGTAGTGAATTATGACATTGAAGATATCATGGGTTAACTAATTCCTGTATGATTAAACTTCCAGAAGATATTCGAGGAGTGAAAGTATACAGAAAATATCCCTGCTGTGACTAATTTTATATTACTGTGTTTATCTGATAACTTCCATCAATTGAATCACAAACAAGATTGACTGCGATCACCGAGGTTATATTAACTGTTTCGGGTAATTTATATATACCACCTGGAAATGGATCATTATTGTATCTGATATTAATTGCCGGTGGTAGTGGTTTTCTCCATGCGGCGAGTATTTAAAATAAAACCACATCGATGATATTATTGGCGATTTCTTTTTTACAACTCATGTGCGATATACCCGTGATATTTAAAATTCGGAAGATCAGCTTATGTTATCTAATCCTCCTCACCAGTTATTCTATCCATTTTAGATGGAGGATGTTAATAGGAAGGCTCGTGCTTTGAAGACTTTTGTCTTATCTTTATATTTTATTCTTCTTTTCGCTTTTTTTTGTTTTTCCATTTCCTGTTGTTTTAGTTCTTCATATTGACCGTATACTCCATCTATCACATCGATACATATTATATACGATTCACTTTTTATGTCAATTCGACTTGTATTAGTTATAATTGTATAAAATACCTCATTCCAGTGTTGCCGATCTTTAATATATATTTATGTTCAGGATTCAACTCATTTTTTTATTTCATCAGTCGTAACAACAAGAGTTGGATTTCTTTTACAATCAGTTTTACTGATCTCCTATAAAGCATCTTCAGTAAATTATTACGTAATTCTTTGACTATTTCTGCATCTGTTTGTTTGGACCAGATTAAGGTCTTGCTTGCTGAGGTCTTGCTGCTTGAGGTACATGACCTGGAAGATTTTGTAAAAGTCAGGATGCTTCTGAAGTACCTGTGTGCTTTTTTAAGTTGAGGAAAAGACCCTTTATCTCCTTCCTTTCCATATAATTTCTTTAGTAGTTGCATAAATATGTTTAAACAATTGTTGAGAAACTTCTGCAACTTGAACTTGAGATTATTGTCTTTTTTATAATATTTGTCTGACAGAATCACGATGGGTATACATTTCTTAATCGTCTGTCGTCTTTCTTGTGCCAAACGGGTAGATAATGTTTCTCCTACCATTATTGATAAATGATAAGATTTAAAACATAGCAGCAGAAGAGGAGTGACATCGAATGAGGCATCATCGAGTTAACACAACGGATAATTTAACTAACCCTTAGGGTAAGCTCTCGAGCAGCAGAGGGGGTGAACCCTACAACTCTGTAGAGGCGTCGATTCGGCAAACAGGCTTCCTCGAAAAGCTTAAAAAAGCGTCGACGAGGCTAACCAACGCTTGCTCGAAGACGCCATGGTCGTTGTCACTCACCCCATCTGCTGCTATGGGTTAATCGAATATTTTATCAAGTCCGATACGATATCGCGTCTGAGGAATTTATCGTTGCAAATATATGTGGGTTTGATTGGGCGCGACTAAAGAAATATCTAAATGGATTAAAATCCATATCGCTGCACTAAGTTTGTCAAATATTTATTAGTGTATGATTGTCAACTCCATTAAACATACATAACAAATTGCAGTTATCTCTGGCCACTTTTGGTTTTTGAGTGTATCGTTGAGTGGCGTATATCACGTCGGTGTTTTTATATCTGCATCTTGAAAATATCCTGGCAAGGTTCTTTTGATTGTCTAACATCACATAGTCGTATACGACTAAATTGTTAATATTTCCATCAATATCATCAATGATCGGTGCTTCTTCAATGTCGGTTTTAAACTTAATAACACCCTCGTTGACAATCTCTACAGCTCTTTCGTAATCATCGTCGTATACGACACTTCCATCGGTATTATTAGTACTCTGTGCTTCCTCGATCTCGGTTATAAGCTCGCTGGCCTTCTCCATGGCTCTATTGTTGTAATCTTTTAACACCCGGTAACATCGTTGAGGGGTAAGGCAGCAATCAGTAAACTCGCTAGCGCCGCGAATGTGAAATATACCACCGCGGATAATTGTTTATCTAAACAGTCGATATGGCAAATTTATGTACCAACGCCTGAACAAATTAACTTCTCGCATTTTGATGTGACCGTTCCTAAGTTCATCAACTGATATATTATTTCTGCCGTAAGATGGTGGTTATAAATACGCGCTAACTGTAGCTGATGTTTCGAGTCGATACAAGCAAGCAGAACCGTTAAAAACAAAATCATCAACTGAAGTCGCTTCTGCGTTTGAAAGGATTTATCGAAAGGGACCTCTGAGAATGCCAATTCTTTTACAGGTCGATCCTGGCAAGGAATTTCAGGGCGCTGTTCTATCAGCAATGAAGAATAATAATACCGCGTTACGATGAGGGCATACTGCACTACTTCGCGATCAGACAATTGTTCAACGATTTAATTGCACACTTGCTGAGCGGTTATTTGGATATCAATACGCGAAGGAATTTTTTCAGGATAAATGATCTCGTGAATGGGTCAAGAGGTTACCAGGTGTAATTAGCGCACTGAATAATGGGATTACTCAAGCAATCAACATGAAACCTAACAACGAAATTAAAAAGAAGTATATACCGTTTTGTTATTGATCACATAAATAGTATTAAGACTGATAATTCTTTGAATAATTTACGTGTTGTTACACAAAGTGAGAATACTAAACAGGTAGGAACTTAATCTTATAAATCGATTGGGAAGAGACCTGTAAAATCTTTAAATACAGCAAATAAAGAAGAAACAATATTCAAGTCTATGAATGAAGCTGGTAGGTATTTTGATATTTGTATACCCTCAGTACAAAGAATAGCAAAACGAGTACAAAATTTATCCTTTTCAAAAAAGATTGGACAAAAAATAATATAATATAATATTTTATAAAACACCAACGGAGATAACTCGTCGGGGTATATCGGCTTATGAAGAGTTACAGGTCTCAATAGTTTTTTTTTTGAAACACTGTGCCATCTGATTGGCTGTTATAATTGTCATGATTCTCAGCGGAGATAATGAATTATCTGTTTTTGTAAGAAAACGAATCAAACACGCACGTTTTACAAACAGTTGTATTCTCTTTTTAGTGTTTTTCAAGTATTCAATCTTGCTTAAATGCTGTTAATAATCATTATTAAACACACGAAAGATATAGCGATCACACACCTCTGTTTTCGGCTTTCGTGTATAACCAGTTTATAGACTATATCGTCTGTTATATTATTGGGATTTAGCGTCGAGAATCATATGTGAACTAATCATACAACCCACACACTATCCGGTGTGTGGATGCTTTTTTTATCCATACAACCTGGATTTTATCTGGGTTTTGTGATTGGTCAAATGCGAATGTAGACCCGCCCATCATCCATCCATCCATTCATTTCATCCATCATTCATTTCATCCATCATTGATTTCATCCATCATCCATCATTCATTGTAAATACCACATCATTCATTGTATGTGTCATTGTTTTGTATTGCAGTGTATACATCTAAGACGATCATTCCCTTAAGCATATCTGCCTTGGTTTCTAACCCGTTTGACGCGTTAGGTCCCTCATGGGGAGAATATGCTTGTGGTATATGATTATGGGCGTCGAAATAAACAGTAACGTGTATTTAGCTTTCCATCACATTGGGTAACCTCATAGGGTAGAAACTGTCATAGGGTCACATCTCAAAGAGAGAGAAAAAAATACTCACTGTTTATAACCATCTACCATTCATTGTATATACCACAAACTCACTGTATATAACCATCTATTATTGTATATATCATAAACTCACTGTATATAACCAACCAGCATTGTATATACCATAAACTCACTGTATTTAACCATCTATCATTCATTGTACATAACCATTTCCATTCATTGTATATACCATACTCTCAAAGAAAGAACCCTATGAAAGACATAGGAACCAAATTAATGAATAATCGCTTATCGTGATTACTGTTGTTTTTAAAGATATCAATGTATTTTTGTATTAAAAATATATTATATCATATATGAATTCTGAAAATATTGATAAGGTTATTACTGAAATCTCAAAAACAAGAGATTAAATTATCTGATATTTTAAACCCTGACCAAATTATGTCTGATTATCAGGATATTGAATACGGTATCATTACTAATAAATATATGTTGCCAAAGAAATATGCGCTGATAAAAAAATCCAGAATTCCATTCGGGACTCTCTTGCATTCTATAGTGACGTATGTGTGTTTGTCCCTCTATTTACTATCGTAGAGGGAATACGAAAAGAATTCGGTCGAGATTATGAATTGAAAAAGGATGTCAATTCGAAGATTCGAAATGTGCGAGCATTAATTAAAGAAAATGAAAAACCCCTTCAGATACCTCTTGCTATAAGTTTGCAAACTGCAAGGTAAACTTTTTACTATAAATACTCCAAGGATTGTAATACAATGGAACAGATGTTGCAATGGAAAAGGTATAACTGTAAAGGTAATCAATACAGTATTTGATCAATAAACACGTTGGTACGAGGAGGTAAATCGCCTATAGTGAAACTGAATAATATTTTAGTGAGAGTTTTTTATGTCATTTTTCATTGATGCTTGTCTATTTCTTTGCCTATCTAAGTCGGGTTAAATGGTCAATTCTTTCCAAATTAATCAATTAGACTCTTTCTTTTGAAATGTTCGATTTAGGATGACAAAATCACTTTATCGTACATGAAATTCCGAAGGATTTCAATTGAACGATTGTTTAGGATTTCAATAATGGAAAATGAAGCATTAACCACTGGATTAGCGATGGAGAGACTATCAGCTATCAAAAATATATACCCCCTCGCGATTCTGTCAGAAATAAATTACAAGCTAGACAGAATTTTCAGACTGACTTTTTTGTGGGATCTAAACAGTCATTTCAACCCATTACCACGGCAGCAAAAGGGATAATATCAGCTACTGAGCATGCTATATACGGAGATGTCCCCAAGGAAGGAAAACCACCAAGAAAAGAAAAGCCTCTTATTGGTGAACTTGAAAAAATAGCAACGAAAACTGCAAAATAGCAAGAGAATCCAAACAAACAAAAAAATCTTTAAGAACACTTCCTGGTGTTATAGCATTCGAACAAAGAAAACAACAAGAACAGCTTCAAAGGGAAATATAATGATTAGGTGATATTGATATTAGATCCCCACCACCTGAACTCCAAGCACCACTTTTAGAAGAAGAAATTGAACTACCAGGTGATATTTATATTATCCCACCACAAGAAGAACAAAAGGATAAAATAGAACGAAGAAATCTTAACCCTGAAAAGATATTTAAAAATTATGTGATAAATGATATTACAAATTTTAAAGATAATACAAAGTTTGCTCAATTTATCGTTCATTCATTTCCAAAGGGTCAACGAGAACAATATGTGAATGAAGGTTATGAAAACTCTATAACTAATAAGAAGACATGGAGAACAAAAAATCTTTGGCAAAAATCGATAAGTCTCAACTACCACCCTACGATGAAGGATTTAAGTGACCGAAAAAGTTGATATCTCACATAGAAAACCCACCGATATCAGTTGCGCCCTTTGTATCCCAACCCCTCCAGGAAAAGTCAGAAGCTGATTTTGAAAAAGGTGCAATTGGTATCACTAAAAAATCAAACGGGAATGGATTTTTTCAGAGTGGTCCAAGTGATGGTCTAGTTAGTTGTCCTGGTAATGTTCTTGGTGATATAGCACGATTATAAGTTCTCATCGGAGGAAAACGAGCTGGAAATAACTCTCCAGAAATAATTAATGAAGCGGCTGATATCTGCATGCGGTTATTTCAAGGCGGCATCATGGATATCAAAACATATCGAGATTTCATTGATGAGTTAGTGGAAAATCCTACGGATTTTCACCATCACGGTTACCACAGCGACTAATTACCATGACTGAAAATCCTTTGGATTTTTCATCTGATGAAGAAGTCATCACATTAGATGAATAACAATTAAATTAGATGAGCATACACTACAACCATGATAAACCAACCAGCGTGTAAGTAGTAAACTCACGATTTACAGTTTATAACGCGTTCTATGGTGATGATCTCGGTGATACAATTGCATGGTTATTTGCAAGAATGGCTCCAAAAGTGGCGCCGCTAGCAAAACAATTATCGATGAAAGCCATTGAAGTTATTCGTGATAAGGGTATTAGCGCTGCTGCAGATGCTACCGGGAAAGCGTTTTCGGCTGCTCGAAATAACCTAACAGCGTTAGTTCGGCGACGAAGGACACCACAATTGGGACCACTACCATCTACAACGCAGATGCTTGAGCGGGTTAGTAAAACAATAAATAACACAGTAGATCAGAAATTAGCGTCGCTGGTGACCAACGACCAAACCAGCATCTGATAGTGGGAAGTGGCTTAAATCCACAGCGAGGTCGTCAACAATTTTTTAGATTAATACATATATAATAAAATGTTAAAACGGCCACCTGATCCAGCGTTTGACATGGACGCCCCAGTGCACGAGGATGATTCTGTACGTGATTATCAATGTTATGCCTGTCACGAAATACAACCAAATAGTCGATCAAGACTTGAACTTCAAGTTCATGATACCAGTAAATACTTTCTACCGTGTGAAGCGTTTATCGAAGTAGAAGGAGAACTTGTACAAATAGATGATACAGCATATATACTTGCTACCCAAGCCGGTTTTGTCAATAATGGTATCATGGCGTTAGTCGATAGCACAAACTATTTCATCGATGGAAAAGAGATCGAGTCGAAAGACCATGATGTTGATGTGGCCACAACAATAATAGGACTAGCAAGATATTCCGACGATTATACAAGATCGGCAGGTCCTCCTATGTTTGCAAAGGATAGTAGGAATTCTACTGGAATAAATCAACTTATTATAAGACGACCAAGGAATAATGCTGGTAATGCTGATGTTGATGTCGAGGCTGTAGTTATAGGCAAAAATCCCATTTTCAACTTAGGAGCTGCAACACGTATGTCACGTATGTAAATGTTGAGAAGGAGCGTAGATCATTCTCATTCGCAATTCCATTGCATCATATATTTGGATTCTGCAGAAATGTTCGAAAAGTTATTTATGGAGCAAAACACGCAGTAGCACTCGTGCGAAAGGGTACTGACGATCACGCAATTTGGAGGATTCCAGCGGATGTAGCACATCCAGATGCTGATCGTGGTCAAGTCAATTTAACAAAACTATCACTCTGGATGCCAGTGTTAACTCCATCAATCATCGCAGAAGAACGATTACTATCATGTATGGACCAAAAAGGAAAATTGCTGAGTTGGCTAACAATGACTACGAATACTGTTCAATCAGCTATTGATTGGTTATTTACATGGAACCTAGAATCGAAACAAGGCGTTTCAGCCCCAAGTCATAAATTTATTGCGTTACAGAATAATGCACGAGTTGGCGATCAACAACTCAGTCATTTGATATTTGATCAATTAGGTGTAACTGATGTCTCGCTGAGAATAAACGGACAGCAGGAACCATCCGAGGATATACAATTTAATTACGATCAAAACCGTATTGCACGCGTGTATTATCGGATGTTGTGATATATGGCACGAGATAAAAATGTTGATACTGGTTTGCAAATATCAGAGTGGGATTTTTGGAACCTCTATCCGATCTGTTACTTTTCGTTGGAACATCTTGGTTTAGCAAGAGAGTCCGTCGTTGATATATAATTTAGAGCTACTGTAGCTCATGGTGGTATTGCCGATTATAGAGCAATTGCTGTCATTCTCAGCGACAAATCAATGCTACTCGAAGGTGTTGGTGGAAGAATGAGACTGATAGATGCACCAGTAGAAAACATGTAGTGGTCCAAAAACATGTAACAATTAGATCAATCTGTTATTGTCATATGTCATATAGTCATATTATTATTGCGTTAACTCCAGGTCAACTCAAGAAATTGAAATCGGAATCAACTAAAAAATGTAGAACCACGTTAACGCTGAAACACAATCAGATGTCTGGCGGGGCGAATAAATTATCGCTGACGGCTCGTCAAGTAAAACAATTCAATGATGCGTTCAAAGATAAAAAGAGGCGTTCAGATCACTATCTCTGCGGCTGCTATCTAAAACATGATGAAATCAAGTGGTATATTTCCGTTGTTAGCTGCAATTCCATCGTTGATTGCGGCAGCGGCCCCAGCGGTGGCTAAGGCGACGTCGTTAGGAGCCGTTGGTACCGCGGCAGCAATGGCACAAAAGAAAGCTACCGAACGGGGATATAAAAATCGGTCTAAGACTACCAGGAACCCCGTATTCATGGTACAGCGGAAAAGGCCTGAGGGTAGGACCGGTTTATTAACTCAGAAATCTTCGATTTCCAAACTTTCGATTGTGGAATCTTTAATTCCCATGTCCAATTTTGATTTACTCGATGCCGCTAAAAATTGGCCATTAAAACTTCAGAGGTGTCTTTATGAAAGATTAGTTGCCGGCACAACCACCCAGCGTTTAAACCGAACCTGGAACCCATCGGGTTGCATACGCGATTGATCCACGTGCAGTCGTCTATTTCGACTCATATGGATTAGCACCGCCTAAAAAATTTAACCGCTATATGAACCGCTTAAACACTCCTCGTTGGTATTCCACGCTACCAACACAACAAATGAATGACTCATCAATATGTGGCAGCGAGGTATTAAATGTCCTTGACGCTAATTCAACATCTGGAAGACCTTCACATCATGTCGTACATGAATATACTAGCAGTCGCTGGTAACGACTAAATCGTCAACGAAGAGATTTTAGAGAGAGATTATATAGAATAACATAATTGATATTTGGGGAGATCTTTATCAGCGCTTAAAAAACCAACCGGAGAAATATCTGCAACCGGCGATATAAAAAAAATAATCGAAGATGAAATAACTGAGACATTGAACTTAGCAAGTGTTGATCCCAATGAAATAGTTGTATTTCAAGATCGTCAGGGTAATATAGTAGTGTTTCGCTGGATGATATTTTAGTTAAACAGCGAGACGCAACCAAAGGCACTATCGGGTTGTTTTCCAGTCAGGGTAAACCTAAACCGGGCGTACTCATGTCAACTATCTTGGAACGAATTAACAATATCGATAAACCTGTGCTAGAATGTTTTTGGTAATCCTCCATTTACCACACCGAAGCTCACAGAGATAAAACTTATATGTTGGAACTAGCAACACTTCAATCCAAATATGAAGAATACGTAAAACATCTTTCAATTTTTCGTAAATATATCATAGATAAATATCTTGGAACCACGTCGGATAAAATTGACATAGAACTCCCCGATATTAAAAAATTTATTGACGAGATGATAACAATCATTGAAAAAAACAAAAATTCCTCACGAGAAAACCAACAACATAGTGTACACGATCCAACACGGTTTCTTTGCGTGAACACCTACAAACAACAAATTAGATATCACTGCAACCATCAACTCAATTTAATATATCATCATCGAGTGCATCTGGGGTCAATAATACCATATCAACGACCATCGATAAGAATACAACCGAATAATTCACGATAGCATCCACTGATAATAATTTGGCTAGGGTTTCAGTAACATGGTATGTAGAAGGTATGTAAAATTCGTAGCGGATTTAAGTACACAATTATACCGCTAGCGGTTTCAATTGAAATCGTAAACGACTTGACAATAAAATGACACCACTGACGATACCTTCGGTATCTCAATATCGCTATGATCAAGTCAGAGAATTTTAAACTAAACTCAAAACACTCACTGAGGAGTATCAAACAAAAATAAAGAAATACTGACGAAAAATCACCGCACTTGATGTTACCGTGTACTCGGTGAGTGGTGTAATCACCGGAGCCGGAATTATACTCTCCTCGGTGACAATGATTGAACCGATAGCTGTTCCAATTTGCATATCCGCGGCGACAACAATCGCGGGAATAATTTCGATAATAACAAAAAATACCATCATGTAGCCAGCGTAAACTGCAAGACTACATAATTAAATTTCATGTTGTATCAACCGCGTACTCGCAGTTTTCCTCGTTGATATCGTCGTCGCTCGATGATACATTTATATCAGATAGTGAGTTCTCAGCTATGGTAAGTATTTATGATTCCGCGATGTCCGAATTAGAGCAGGATAATGATAATAACAATGACAACACCGCAAGAACTAGTTCAACAAATAGCAAAAAAATACCGAAACGATTCAACAAATAACGGAAAATACCACACCGGTGAAGACCAG
Organism: Unio delphinus; assembly: GCA_029339505.1. Lineage (NCBI taxonomy): Eukaryota > Metazoa > Mollusca > Bivalvia > Unionida > Unionidae > Unio > Unio delphinus. Next base: position 14,025,238 of record JAQISU010000087.1, read on the forward strand.
TATGAACTCAATAACATCAACGAATCCTGAATTCAGTGTGAATTTCGCTATTAGATTCCCGTGAAGGAGATCGCGTTAGCGAAACTACGAGTATACCATAGTTCGCCTAATATTAGATCGTTAGCATTTGGCGGTCAACAGCCAAATAATTCTTTGGTATTTGCGAATAAGAATAAAGCCGATGGAACTCCAGACTGGAACGTTGTTTCGATACCATCTGGGTCGTACCAAATCGAACAAATCAATGCTGAATTACAGCGTAGAATAAAATCCATTACTGGAGTAGAATCGAAAATCGCTAAAACGGTTCATGAACCAACACTATCATCCGCGTTTGAGATAAACTCGCCTAGTTATTTCGTAGATATCTATCAGAGCTCAATCAGAACAATAATTGGATCGCGTGAAATCCCACCTCGACAACTTAACATACCACCTGAACCCTAAAAATCTGATTATGTTACCGACAGGAAAAAACTCGATAATCCAGTAAAAAGCTATAGCGGTTACGCCAGGTGGAATTTTTTCACTGGAATGATAGACGATATTATGCAACTAAACAAGATAAAATCACTGAAAATTTCACAGCGTTCAATAACGATATTTCGCTGTTGTTAATATCTTTTAAATCCGGTACTCTCACCCGAGATGAATTTATCAGCGTCGTACAAACATGTAACAAAATCATCAATGACATGGAAACATTTCATTCGCAAATTATTCAAGAGGTATTAAGTGACACTAATCCTAAAACGAAAACGGTGTTTGCGATAGTATATAATATACTCGTAGAAGATATTTAAACGCTCAAACTACACGAATATAATATCTCAGAACTAAAAAAATCTCTCAATGATGCCATCGATGACGGTTCCACAAAAATCCATGACGCATGGAAGAAAACAGCACCACAACCACAACCGACAATTATGAAATATAACAATGACCCAGACGGCGGTGGTAGGCCTATCGCTCCTCAAAATGTGAATATATCCTCGGTGATAGCATTGAATTTAGTATGTTATGTTATCGAATGCAGCTATCAAATAAATCTTGAGCGATCACATCAAGGTCAACAAGGATATATTCTATATTCATTTCCGTCAACAGCTTCTCCAGGATTCCTAATTATTGAGGATCCAACTAATCCAGTCTATATTCGATGTCATAATAATTCGCTAACGAGAATTTATTTAAGATTCACCGACCAACCCAATAATCTAATTGATACACGAGGTGATGTTTTACAAATTAGTCTGTTTGTAAAGTCCTAAGGACTTTCATCGTTGCTATTTTCATTGTTAACCCCATAGCAGCAGAGGGGGCGCCACAACGACCATGGCGTTATCGAACAAGCCTTGGTTAGTCTTGTCGATGCTTTTTTACGATTTCAAGGAAGCCTCAGTTTGCCGCATCGACCACTCTACAAAGTTGTACGGTTCACCTCCACTACTGCTTCTCGGTGAGTTCGAGGCTAAGGGTTTTGTTGCTGTTGTCATTTTGGTTTCGGTTTTGTAGGAATAGTTAGTTTAGCCAAAATCTACCTCTCTTATGAGGTGTGTTCACCCCTTATCCTGCTAAGATAAACTTTTTACAACTGATGTTTCATTAATAAATAATCTTTATGAATATGTATCTGTTTTTAAATTTAGTCTGTCAAATGTTTGTAAAGTAGCAACAAACAATCCTCACCCTACCAAATCGAAAGTAAATTGAAGACATGTCAAAAACACATGGGAAAATATGTTTGTTAACCTGTTATGGAATTTTTATAGATTTAATTCCAAATACGTTTAAGTTTTGCTTCAAAAACCGGCAACTTTGATCAATTCATTATTTGTTGTCTTTTATTGAGCTGTTATGGTCTGGATCGTTCTATTACCTTTTACCATGGAATCATAACTGTCACATATCAGTACTTTATAATCTCAGTCCGATAAAACTTTACGAAAACATCTTCCTGTGTTCTGGTAGTGTAAGAAATAAAGGTGCGTCATTTCATACTGATACAGTTTGAGACAAGCAGTGGAACACAAACAAATCTTTAACAAACATTTTCAACAAGAAAGTGCTCTTCTTCAGGGAATGGAGTGCGGCTTTGTCAACATTCCTCTTCAATGTGAACATTTGCTTTCAGGCCTAATCTCACGAATCTAGATTGTAGGGCGTTCATTTCATTACCTACGAAATAATTGTTTGTACTTGCTGGCAATCATTCATTACCTATGAAATAAATGAATGTACTGGCTGACAATCATTCATTACCTATCAAATAAATGTATGTACTTGCTGCCATCATTCATTACCTCTAAAATAAATGTATGTGCTTGCTTACAATCATTCATTATCTATAAAATAGTTGTATGTACTTGCTGGCAATGATCTAGCTTGAGATACGGTTATTGATAATTCCCTTATAACTAACAAGCATTTTAATGATCACACCGTTGATCCACTTGAGCTCAAAAGTTGTGCTTAATATCCATATAGCGCAATTACAATAGCTATGGAAATGAAAATATTTCAATCAAGTTATTAATATATAAATGTAATGTAAAACAGTACCTGTTCTCTATAGTGAGTGAGCTTCTCTCTCTCTCCCTTTACTTTACACAAATGTGCTGCATTTGTCTTTGCACACATTATTGTACTTATATCAGTTAGGTAGTATGGTTAGCAGTAGCCGAGATATAACTATGTATTAAATGGAAATTTGTGAAATACCAACGAAGAACTATATTTCCTTTCACCAGAATTTTGTTATTCCATCACACAAAATGAGCAAATGAGTAAAGAATGTTATAGCGTTATAATTACTTGTACTGCTGCTTATACACATAAACGGATAAATTTCCTTTAATGTAATATTTCCATGCGTTTCCTATTTTCTTTCAAGAGTGAAGACAGTTTTATACACACAATTTGAAAAGCAATTGAACTTGTTTGAACTGTTCATTTCAGTCATAAACAGATATTAGTCCTTTACTGGAACATTTCTTTGTTGTTTCTATTTTGTTTAAAGAAAGAAGCCGACTGTCCACACATCCTTTCTAAAGTTCGAAAGACGGTTGGAAAAAAGCGTATCGATGCGACTAACTATCGTAACGATCTTTGTGAATGGGCTAACAAAACCACTGCTTTTGACCATGTAATGCTATTTACGATATATATATATATATATATATATATATATATATATATATATATGTGGTGGGCTTATCCCAAACAGTGAGACTAGAATAGGTGTAGTAGGAAAACCGTACCAAAGATATATTATAGGAAAAAGTAAATACTAAGGTTCCTTGTTTCTTCATTTAAGATCCATTAACGATATAAATGTTGTCTGTCCTTCTGATGTACCATTTTAATTCTCAAACGATTTAACAAGCAATCATTCAGAAATTCCTAAAGTTCGGAAGATTGCTGTGTGTTGTTTTGAACATCGAGTCACTTGTCACAAAATATTGGATTTGTTTTTTAATTAATAATGGTTGTATAATCTGTATGTTTACATTTCAAAATGGGTTTCACAATTGATTTGTAGGTTATCATGCCTCTTCATCGCTTCCGATAATTGATTGGAGGGGGTCTTTCCTTTTTATTTGGACTCACAATTAATTTGTCTTTATATTCTCTACGTTTGTTTTCAGTACAGTACATTCCACTGTGTCGATATCATTACTAATCAAATAATGTTCTAATGTAACTTTAAAGGTGAACACCAGGTGTAATTATTGCTTAAAATAGCTCATATTTAAATATTACCTTTATCATATGAGCATAAGGTATATTTTTAAAGTATATATATATTGTTGATATTCTAGGCATGACCTCCTTGACAGACGTAGCAAGCGTTTTATTAAAGGTAAGTTCACACAAACAAACATACACAACACGATCATACGAGCGCTCTCTGGTAACAAACACTCTGTACTAGACATTTTGTATTCGTGTAATACAGGCCATTGACAATTCAATGCCAACATAGATGGGGAAATGTATATAATTCAACTTTGAATTCAGGAAATTTCAACGATTAGGTACAACGCTCACTCCCTGTTGTGAAATGTTTATTCTTACATTCTCTATGAACATTGCAGTGTAAATGTGTATTATTATTATGCATGTGATAACTGTCGTATTTTTTGAAAGTTATCAAGTCACTTGATTTGCAATATAGTTGATTTTGCAACGATGAATAGAAGGTTTGTGCTATTAAAAAATCTGATATTCCTATTCTGTTCCAACATAACATCTTCTTTGGCCACAGTTAAAAACAATGCACCATTAATGTACAGGTACGATAGACAAATGGATAGACAAACAGGGAGATATACAAATTAAAGATATACAAACATATAAATTTACAAACATACAGAGACAGATAAACCGATAGATAGATAGATAGATAGATAGATAGATAGATAGATCGATAGATAGATAGATAGATAGATAGATAGATAGATAGACTAATAGATGGAACAAATATATGCTGTCTGTTAGAGGTTGTCAGTGTTATGTGCATCATTTACTGTAATTACATTCTTATTGGGACCAATATATTATCCAGTTTGACGAGAAGGTAAGATTAGATAGCAACATAATTATAAATGTCTGACTGTAGGTAAATATGTGCATCATCAGCATTACGAGCCTTTGGCGTAAGTGTTAGACATCATCAGAGAAGGTCCTTGATGGAGCACTCCGTACCTTTGTTAGTTCCTGTTAAACGCCATTGGCATGTGTATCCTGTTGGATCATGAAACAGATCTAATATTGTTCGATGACAAGATGATTAACCTACGTTCTCTTATTACAGAATGGGGATTAGGGTTTAATTTTTTTTACAATGATATTTTTGTATTATGTGTGTATATGCTGTCTATTTTTCTCAATATCTGTCTCTATGTCGGTCTCACTCTCTGTCTGTCTCTATCAATATATATGTGTCGTCCCTCTTTGTTTGTCTCTCTCTGTCTATCTATCCGTCTGTCTCTGTGTCTGTGTGTCTCTCTTTGTCTGTGTCTTTCTATGTCTCTACTCTCGGTCCTGGTGTTGTCTTTCGATGGAACATATCTATTGCAGATAATCATTTCATTCATGCTGCAATCGATGACTTGAGTTTATCACCATATAGGAAATGCTTAATCTAAGATATAGAAGCTTCTCGTTGACGTAATGGACTAATACTTTTTCAAACACATTAGGTGGCATACAAAGGAATCTATTTTTGTATTAACTGAGAGGATCGACTGGGCAGAATACGTATAACATTGTGTTTAGACTTCTTATAGGTATTGCTGCATTTTTTAGGGGCAGTATCAGTTTCGAAAAAAAAATAATTTAAGCCATGCCGAGACTGTGATGGATACGGTTGAAATGCAGTATTGTTTCAGAAGCTTACATACTTGCTGATGATCGGTTGACTGGTTTCATTAAACATAACATTATTACAAATTGCGAATTCACTAAAACTTTGCTTGATTGTACGGTTGACTGTTTTCATGAAACATAACATTGTGACAAATTGGGTATCTACTGAAGATTTTCTTGATATTACGTTAGCACCGATAATGTTGTCTGGCCTATTTTGGTCATTCGGCAAGATTACGGTTGATTCAAAGTGTCTCAGCGCTTCATACTTGTTTCATTATATATGCAAAATATACGTGTGATGCATATATTGAATTACAGTGATGAGCATTTGAGCTTGTATCTAGTTGTATCTTAGTATATAGGCCCCATTTCATCCACCCTGGGGTAAAAATATGTCGCTTTGTACAATTGTTGACGGTGATGTATAATAACATAATCTTACCTTTACACACATTTAAACCTTCGTTGACATTGTAGGAAGTTGAATGTGTATAATTATATTTCACCGACAATATCTAATACACTCTGATGCATTAGTCAGGGATCGTTCATAAATGAAAACATATTACACCCCTTTGTTCAGATTAACTGATAAATATTCAATTGGAACCTGTAAGTATATAATAATCTTGTTTTATTTTCAAATGTTCCATTGAGGTATGAGCAATACGAACGGAACATGTCACAAGCTTCGGTTATCCGTGTATCTCATTATGATACGGCGGTGAAAACAGAAGCACACGAGCTTGGACACAAGTAAGTCTATTCCTGGTATCATATTCGTCTCGCCAATTCACCACCACTAACTTAGCAAGTATGCTGCACCGAGTAGGATTTCTGACTTTCTCATGAGCATTTGTCGGTGGACACCCATCTGAGGTCCATCGCTCATTCCGAGTTTCCTGTTTCCTTAATATCGGGTACCAGATTTACATATCATATCAACGGTTGCAAATAATTACCTAACGATCGTTACAAAACACATACAGCTAAATATACACCCTACCTCTCGGATTTGGGAAATGAGCGAAAAAGAACATCAAACATTTTACGAATCCTAGATCAAAATTGGTTGTGTCATGTTTAATTCATAGAAACTTTACACATGTATATGGTATGTACTATAATGAATAGCAATGAGAGAGCATGAACTCCTTATTGATTGTAAAAAGGAAAAGTGTGATTATGTAATCATTTGCAGTATATAATTCGACCTCATGAGAAAGACATGTTCATGGATGTTGGTCTGTGTCAGTCTACACTTCTAGCGTCCATCATATATTTCAGAGTCTGTATTTCTATATTTATGCAAACACAAAAGTACGCATATATTTAGATAGATAATGAGTAGTATCATTGGGTAACTATATCATAACTCACTTTTAACATTTACCTCGCTAAATTTCACAAGAAATCCAATGTTGTGTTTCAGAGATTGTATGAAAGATCCAGATCCTGTTTTCAAAATAGCTGAATCGATGATGTTTATGACAAAATAGGCAGGAGATGTGTTCACTCGTTCTGAGCTGTGTTATGTCTTTTACGGGCCAGGATCTAAATTTACTGGGGTATCAGTTTTGTATGTATTTGTAAGAGTATTCATGTGTACGTGCATTGTTGCGTTTTCATTTCTGCAGAATAATATTTAATCGAATAAGCGCTCTAAAATTCCCTAATGATGAAATTCAGTAAGAATACAAATTATATAATTCCTAGTATATATTTTTCTAATATTGTTTAAATAGATTTATTATTTGAAACACGTGCATATGTATATCTTAGTTTTATATATCATGACGGTTCAACTATCGGATAATCTAGTATTATTAACGAATATCTCAAAGTAACTTATGATGTATCCTCACCTTCTAATGTGCCCATCGAATAAAGTTTTGGAAATTGACATGCTCATATCATACAAAAACATTGTATTTCCTCTAGCCTGTTATGACTTTGAGTTATTTTTGGTGGATCAGGCCGAATCGTTTTTTTGTTTGTTTGTTTCAGTAATCAATATTGGCGCTTTTTGATTATTTTTTTTTATTTTTCCACAGTTTTGTCCATTGGTTACTGCTGTAATGTAAACGCTTTTGCGAAACCCAATATGAATTTCAGAATATTTTTGAAATATATGTCATCGTCTATGATATCAGTTATTGTTGAAGTCGTTACGGGCAGCTATATTTGTATTGTGGATGCTACAATGTATAGAAGTCATCAAACCAACAAAATAGAGATACCATGTTGCTGTTCTCCAAAGTCATTTTAGGCACGTTTGTTTTGTTGGTCATATTGATCACTTTTTGTAATTTTTTACCTGCTATTATTACATATTTTTGCGGTTGTTTGCTTCCATCTAAATATCAAATGTATCAACATCACACCATTATTCGCGCAAATGTCAAGGTCGTCATGGTTAAACATTTTATTGAGTATTAGAGCAAAATCTAATACTATACGAATTATCTGGGTAGGTAATAACAGTATTGATCATCCTGGGATATTCTCACCACTTACTTAGGATTACGTACTCACGTTTTCAATAGCAGATTAAACTTTTTTTGAGTTTTTCTACCTCAAGGTCAACCAACTATCGTTAGAACAGTGTTTTGAAAGATATCACCGTCATTACGTGGTTTTGATTTGTTAATTTAATGAAAATCGACTCCTTTTTCTCTTTCATGTGCATGTTGACTGTCCATTGTTGTATAAATCAAACCTTCATATCGAGTGCGATTAAACACATTACATACTTTAAAACTTGTATTTAGATGTGTAATATTTGAACCGGTGTTACCTTATTTGGAGGTGACATAGCAACAGAGAATCAAAGCTAACGGCTCGTTCGTGTAGACTATATACTGGTGAAAACAAATATCCGTGGACGAAATTACCGCAGTCATGATGCGTGGTTAAACACACAACTACGTGTTCATTGGTCAAATGCCACGGTAAAATCTTCTAACGTAATTGATTCTACATGTCGCACGTATGATTTTGCGTATTATTAGTATTCTTATTATTATTATCAAGTGTCATTTCTACGCGTCAAAAAACTGAGATGGATCTCTTTCATTACCAGGGATTTTTGAGACGATATGAATGCCACTTTTACATTCTGTGCACGGTAGAGCATCAGTCACTGGAGACTAAATCTTAATATAACAACTTGTCAGAAAACTATAAACTAATGTACTATATTTCTGAGTGGGAATTAAAAAGGTTAAACTTTAACGAACGCCATTGTGGTCGTTCAAAAGTATATTGCTAACCTATGGCAGATTTAGATACCCACGCGATGACACATGTATCCTTGCGTGACTTGATGTGAATACCATCAGCAACGTTTTCTTGGTGGACACACATACAAACAAATGTTTACCGTCTCAAATGTTGTCAGCAGATACAACAAAGTCAAACCTCTGGCGTCCAAAACATCCATCAATGGATGAATATGAATCCAGACAGGTAGTTTGAGCCGTTGCTGCCTTGACTACAAATCATGACGTTTTGTATCTTTGACATGAAGAAACACACCGTGATCGAGATTTTGTGGAAATATGTAGGCTTACACTTACGAAATGATTATATGATTATTCTGCCACCAGTACGCGCAATAATTGTTTATGAATCGTGGTGTGCGTCTCTGAAAATAGTTGACACACTTTCGATCTGTCATTAAAGAGGTGAATAATGAAACCACAAATAAGATTGCTTTAAATCTCATAGCTATATTTGGCAGAAGACATCACTGCCATAAAATGATTTCACAACCACCTGTTTGATACCGTTATGCACTGATGAACTGTAGAGCACATTCGTGCTATTATGATCATTCTAGCTATCTACGACGTTTGGCGGAAAGAACATTACAGTCCAACCGACTGGGTCCATTTTGTCGCCCTCTGGCGATCAAGGAGGATATTATTCAAGAAATGTATTGTGCCATTGGAAATACAAATAATTTCGGAGAGCATATTACCATAAGGACAAAGTGTACAATCAAGTAACGTAAAATTAGTAAGAACTGTTATCATCGACTAAATCCAAAGTTTGGAATCTAGTAGGTGCAAACTCTCCTTGTTGCATCTATATAAACCATTTCATATTAATATGGCAGAATAAACGTTTGAACGTGTGCAAATTAGCATCGTTTATGTACAAACTCTACATGCATAATCCGATTGTGGTCTTTAACAAGCCACGAGTTGGACTGTTTTATCCTTTGATACTTTTAGTGCCAACCACAACCAACTGTTTCGTAGACCACAGTCCTCACATATCGTTGAATACTTTCAAGACATTATTGTTAGTATTGCTATACAACTAACAATCTTTGACATCCTAAGGATATTCGCTGAATGGCCGCTAATTAATGACGACACAGTAGGTAAATTAATAATGCAAATGTAAACATATTGTTTCAACATGTTCTAAATGACATTTTAACTGAATTCAGCGTGTCAGATACCACAGAACTTAAAATACGTTTAAATACAAAACCTTTATGTTGTCAACTAATCTGATTATGTACTAAGACTGCAGACAGTCACTAAGTCGTATACCTTGTACATATACATTGTTACATAAGTGGCTTTATTTATTGCAGTCAGATAAATTTGATCAAGGGAAAAAATGTATAATGACAGTAATAACAATAAACCTGTCAGACTTGGGAACAAAACACATTCACTTCATAATTACGCCAATCTCGGGTGTATATCACTTAAGATGTTTGTTTGTCTGATTTTTGCTTTAGAATATGTCTAAAGACAGTTGTCATCTCTTGCACTGTAATGATCCTAGAACGGGAATACACGTGAAAGCATATATAAATTCAGCAAGGGGTACAACATGCGGAGATGATAAGGTAATCTTTCTCTCCTAAATTAGAACGGACCTAAATAAAAATGATTAAACGTGGTTAATACAACAATTTATAAAAACAAATTTAATGGATATTCATTATAATTTACTCGTAGATTTAGTGAGTTGATCTGATATATTTCCTTTAACATAATGCAATTTAATTAGGTGTGCATGAATACAAAATATAAATGTTTGAGCTTTACTTCACAAACATGAAGTATTTCTATTTTTTTTCTGTGGTGCATCGATGGAAAGTGTGTTGCTAAAGACCCTAATAGGAGATTACATCCCTTACAGTGGGCACCACAGCGGCACTATACCTGAATTCTGCTCAATACATGTATCTGTGTGTTCATTTTCCGTTAAACAGATTTTTTAAAGCATTCTTTCAAAAATGAAACAAAAAGTCATAAAATGGTCAACTGAAATTATATTTAATACTGCCTTAAATCAGTTATTAGGTCAGTTGATACTGAAGACAAATTAATTTGTATCCAGAAAAAGTAAACGTTGTTTATTCTCTAATGTCCTAGGTATTTTAAGATGACTAACATCATATCTTCTATTTTCTGATAGAAATTTGTTCTATTTCGGATTGTTTTGGAAATCCATGAAAGGGAGTTTTATGTACCCGCATCTATTAATCTAAATGAACAAGAATAAAGTTAAATATTATAAATATCCTTCATATCATTGTTACTAATTAAAATAATTACGAAAATGACAATAATATACTGTCAAGTACCATTGGGCATATGTGGAACCTATTTCGTGGGTTTCCGCATTACGTGAAACAAAATGAGCATTAAAGACGCTTTGAGATGTCTATAAACATTTTTTGATCACGATAGACGGATTCATCTTTCATTTTGACACAAATTCTTCAAACATTCAAATTTACTGATTTACTAGTCGATTCATATGTTTACTTCAAAACATTCTTTTCAATCCATCATTTATCTAAGCTATTGGAAGATAATACATTTTAAAACTGCTTCATAAAGCAATTATTTATTTATTTAATAAATCTTTGATTTTAGTTAGATGTCAAGATGGAAGATGGTAAGAACCAACTGATAACAATTCTACGGCGCATTAAATGTTACAAAAATACCTTCATTAGATATCAGGAACATATAGTTTAGCGCCACGAGTACAAGCTGAACGAGGTTAGCGGGAATTTTAAAATGTCTGACCAGGACAGTCTACAAGAGAGTGATAAGAAATATGGCTGTGGTTATGCGTTTATGGCCATGCGTTTTGCGTTTCTCACTCTAATCATATAATAAACACATTCTATGAGCATCAATAGAGAATATTTGTTCCTCGCCATGTAGTCCAAACATTCAGTGAAATTATTCAGATCAAACCTAGAGAAACTGAATCATGGTAAAAGTGCCTCAATACCCTTAAAATGTTAAACCCGTTACAAGAATGTTGTAGTTGAAGAAACGCCGAACTTCCTCAATATCACAGCATTGCAGATAGCAGCAGAGGGGGCGAATGGGACAACTTTATAGACATCTATTCGGAAAATTAAGGCTACTCGAAAAGTGAATCGGACAAACGTCGATTTGGCAAACTAAGGCTTCCTCGAAATCGTAAAAAAAGCATGCTTGAGATGCCATGGTCGCCGTGTCCTCTGCTGCTATGGGTTAACGATTCTTTTACGATGAAAATCACCACGATGAAAATCATTTACGATGAAAGTCCTTAGGATTTTACAAAAAGACTAATTTGTAGAACGTAACCTTGTAAATCAATTAGATTATTAGACTGATTAGTGAGTCTGAAAATAATTCTCTTTAGTGAATCATTATGACATCGCATATAGACTGGATTAGTTGGATCCTCAATGATTAGAAATCCGGGTGGAGCTATTGGTGCATATGAATACAGAATATATCCCTGCTGAGCTTGATTTGATCACTCAATATTTTTTTAATAGCTTCCTTCGATAACATCACATGCTAAATTCAATGCTATCATCGAGGATATATTCACATTTTGAGGAGCGATATGCCTACCACCTCCGTCTGGGTCGTTATTATGTTTGAGTATTGTTGGTGAGCGATTTCTTCCACGCGGCGACTATTGAGGGAAAGTACTCATCAAGGAGATCATTGGTTGAATTGTTTAGTTCTGGAACATTATACTCAGTAAACTTAAATGTCGAATATCTTTTACACGTATATTGTATGTTCCTGCAAATTCTATTATATTAGAACCGTCATTGGCATCTAATACTCCTTGAATAAGTCGTATGTTAAACAATTCTATATCGTGTACAATTTGATTTAATATTTCCGTGTATTTGATAATTGAAGTTTTCGATGATAAATCAACAATATGTTTTTGAAAACTCTGCCGCAATTTATCTAATTGATTTTTATGTTCTCGTTTAAGAGCATTAAAAATGTTGGAGATATTTGATGAGGAGGGTTCGGCCCAACCACCATCCCGCTGTACAATGATTCATTTTTCGTTATGATAAAAAACAGGCTGTGTTAAAAATCTCGTATATTCCCCGTCGATTATTCTAGGGTTAAAATCGTGATATGATTTATTGTCTGTGACAAAATCAGATTTTTTCGGTTCAGGTGGTATGTCAACCTGTCGAGGAAGTATTTCAGGCCATCCCAGTGTAGTTCTTATAGAACTCTGATAAATATCTACGACATAATTAGGTGAGTTTATCTCGATCGCAGATGATAAAGTTGGCTCGTGAACCGTTATAGCGATTTTCGAATCTGCTCCAGTAATAGATTGTATTCTACGCTGAAATTCAGCATTCGATTTGGTATGACGAAGATGGTATCGAAACAACGTTCCAGTCTGAAGTTCCATCGGGTTTATTTTTATTCGCAAATACCAAAGAATTATTTGGTTGTTGACCGCCAAACGCTACCGATCTGATATTTGGCCAGCTATGGTACATTCTTAGTTTTGCTAGCGCTATTTCTTTCACGGGAATCAGAATCGGGAAATTCATACTGAATTCAGGATTGGTTGAGGTTATTGAGATCATGCTGGTCTTCATCGGTGTGGTATTTTCCGTTATTTGTTGAATTGGTTCGGTATTCTTTACTATTCGTTGAAGTAGTTCCTGCGGTGTTGTCAGCGTTATTATATTCATGTTGTCGCTCTACTTTTGATATCGCGGAATCATAAATACTTACCATCGCTGAGAACTCACTATCGGATATTAATGTATCATCGATCGATGACGATATCATCGAGGATAATTGCGAGTACTCGGTTGATACAACATGAAATTTAATTATGTAATCTTGCAGTTTGCGTTGGCTGCATGATGGCATCCACAATGATAGTTTTGTTAAATTGACTTTACCGGGATCATTTTCCGCATGTGCAGGATCTGCTGAAATCCTCAAAATTGCGTCATTGTCTTCACCCTTTCGTACGAGTTTTACTGTATGCTTTGCTCCATAGCTAATTTTTCGAACATTTCTGCAGAATCCAAATATACCATGTAGTGGAATCTCGCATGAAAATGATATACGCGTTCCATGCAACATTGACATACGTGTTGCAGCTCCTAGATTGAAATCGGGATCAGCATTTATAATCATATTCTCAACATCAACAACAGTAGCACCAGCATTATTATTTGGTCGTCTTATTATCAATTGATTTCTTCCAACGGTATTTTTACCATCCTTTGCAAACATCATAGAAGGACCCGCCGATCTTGCATAATCATCGGAATATCTCGCTAACCCTATTATTGTTGTAGCCACATCAACATCACGATCTATGGACTCGATCTCTTTTCCATCGATGAGATATTTTGCACTATCCAATAACGTCATGATCCCATTATTGACAAACCCGACTTGAGTATCAGCTGGATACGGTGCTGGTACAAGTTCTCCTTTTACTTCGATAAAAGCTTCACAAGGCAAAAAGTACTTACTGGTATCATGAATGTGTAGTTCAATTCTTGATCGACTTTTTGAGTCTATTGCATGATAGGCGTAATATTGATAATCACGTACAGAATCATCCTTGCGAACTGGGGCGTTCATATCAAACGCTAGATCAGGTGACCGTTTGAACATTTAATTATATATGTATTGATCTAAATCGTAAAATCAGTAGGATATTCATCGTCGTTAATTTCTAAAGCCACTTCCCGCTATCATATTTGCGATGTTTCTTTGGTCGTTGGTGTATGACGGAGTAATCAGCGATGCTAGATTTTGATCTACTGCGTTATTTATTATTTTACTAACACTCGCGGGCATTTCCGCTGTAGATGGTAACGGTCCCGGTTTTTTTCGCCGTCGAACTAGCGCTGTTAGTTTATCCCGAGCTGCTAAAAATGCTTTTCCGGCAGCATCTCCAACAGCGCTAATACCCTTATCACGAATAACATCAATAGCTTTCATCGATAACTGTTTTGCTAGCGGAGCCACTTTTGGAGACATTCTTGCAAATAACCCTGCAATGGTATCACCGAGACCATCACCATAGTACGCGCTACGTAGACGCTGGTTGGTTTGTCATGGTTGTAGTGTATGATCATCCTATTAAAATGATATTTATCTAATGTCGAAATCGTAAACGATTTTCAAAACAAAGGATTTTCAGTCGCTGTAATAATCCGTAGGATTTTCCACTAACTCGTCAATGAAATCTCGATATTTTGCAATGTTCTTGATGCCACCTTGAAATAACCGCATGCAGATATCAGCTGCTTCATTGATTATTTCCGGTGAGTTATTTCCAGTTCGTTTTCTTCCGATGAAAGCCTCTAATAGTGTTATATCATCAAGAATATTAACAGGACAACTAACTAGACCTGAAAATCTTCGTTTTTCCCTGAAATTCCACTGGAATCTCTGGAAAATCTTTGATTTGAATCTCTTCGAGATTCCGATTTAGAAACTCCTTCCCCGGTTGCACCCTGTGTATCTGTTTCGCTACTTTGTAAATCCTTAAAAAAAATTTCAACATCATCTTCATCTTGATCAGATGGTATATGCAATGGTCCAAGTGAAGTTTGGGGTGATAGTTGTTGCTGAGATTCTTCTTGTTTTCTGGGCGAGAAAGATATTTCTTTGAAGGTTGCTGTCGCTTTCCTTGCACTTTTTGCGGTTTTTGGTGTTGTTTTAGTTCTTCATATTGTGTATACACTGTACCCACCGCATTGATATATCCTATGTATGATACATTATCATCCTTATTATCAATTTGACTGGTTTTAGTTTTGATTTTGTATACTACATCAGTCCAATAGGTTATACTTTTAATATACTTATGATGTTCTGGTTTCAACATTTTTTTTCTATTTTCATAAGTCATAACAACAAGCGCAGGAATTTCTGCTGAATCAGTCTTATCAATTTCTGCTAACCCTTTCTCGTTAGATCTCGCACTTAAATCATATACTGTTTTTTTTTTATTCAGGTCGTTCACTAACATCACCGTGCAGTTTTTGTACAGCTTGTTTTGTTTGTTCAGATTCCGCTGCTATTTTTTCAAGTTCACCAATAAGAGGTTTTTCTTTTCTTGTCCCCGTCTCGGAAACATCTCCCCATGTATCACGCTCTACCCCCTTCGTTGCTGTGGTTATTGGTTTAAACAACTCTTCAGAACCCACAGAAAAGTCAGTTTGTAAACTTTGTCTAGCTTGCAGTTTATTCCTGACAGAGTCGCGGATTGGTATATATTTTTTGATCGCGGGCAGTCGCTCACGAGCCAATCTAGTCGTTAATGACTCATTAACCATTATTGAAATCGTAAACAATTTTCCAATTCGAATCTCGAAGAGATTTTCATGTATGAAAATCAAAAATTTTCCAGAGATTTCAATCTAAATGCAGTGATTTTGTCACCCGAAAACGATTTTCGTGAAAAAGTGTACGGGAAATCCAATGCAGTATTGACGTTTTAACCCGACCGACACCACTGAAAATCAGTCAAAAAATGGCCAAAATCAGTCAAAAAAGACTAAAAAAAAAGTATTTACTATGAAAACTTCAATAATAAAAAAATATTTCACAACTAGTAAAACACTCATTGATGAATCCAAGTATATAATTTCACCGCTATTGTTGACTAAAACAGACTATCCGAAGGTTTTTTTCGTTTTGTTCAATTAACAATCTTATATTTCTGATTTTTGAATTAATTACTCTTTTTGTTTTATATTCCTTCCCTAATTGTTTTCTTATTTTTTCCACGATAGTAAATAACGGGACAAACTTACTGACGTCGTCACAGCATAACAGTGAATCACGGATAGAATTCTGAATTCGTTTTATTAACGCATATTGTTTGGTAAGTACATATTTGTTATTGTTGGCACTGTATTCAATATCCTGGAAGTCGGACATAATTTGATCGCAGTTTAAATCATCTGATATGTAAATCCCCTGAGATTTCAAATTTACAATTTCGGTTATAACCTCATTGATATTTTGAGAATTCATATTGTTGATAATTATATACTTCTAATATGAAAAATATATTTCCCATGGACGCCTCAGACATAAATGAATTGAATTTTTTGTCCGGTTTTTTTTTAAATCGCAGATCGATAGATCCCCTCTGCTACCTTTCGTACTGAGGCTCTACAAATATCGAAATATCCACCGGCCTCATACATAGTTTGAAATACTATTTCCTCGTTAGTTTCCGTATTAACTGATTTTACGAGTCTCGCTTTTTTCGAGTATTGTCCAGTCTTTCCTCGTTTCAAATTTTCACTTTGTGTAACACATTGTAGATTTGATAAAGAATTATTCTTAGGATCGGAATCAATATGATCGATAACAAAACCATACTTGATCAATCCATGGAAACATTCGTATACTATTCTATGATTGAGATGTATTTTCCCTCCGGCGTTAAATATCAAATACCCCATACAATTATCCCACCCAACTGTTTTTTTCAGTCTTCGATGTCTGACAATACCATCAGGGGATGTCTCATAGTCTGTGATTACGGCATTCTGTCTGAATTCTTGGTTTATTTGTATACTAATACTATTTGTCTAATTCAATGTTTGGTTGAATTATTAAATTTGGAAATCTTCCGATGTAGTCTTGAGGACTTATTATGATTTTGTTGCTGACGGAGTAAAGGACGCTGTCAGGGTCAGAGTCATTGATACAGTTTTTGTTTCTCTTATCGTAATAACGCTTCAACTCTCTGTAGCAGCAGCAGAGAGGGTGAATCGGACAACTTTTTTTTTGGTTATTTTTTATTATACCTTTAAAACGGTACGAATAGACCCTTCTCGCGAAAAAATAAGTCTCCGACCCTTATGATTGTTCGCGTTTTCGTTGATGTCGCAACGTCGTTGTCACTCACCCTCTCTGCTGCTAGAACTTTCAGTTCTAGGTTAACCGAATATTTGATCAAGTCCTTACTACGACGAAAATCACTACGATTTTACAAACAGACTAATTTGTAAAACCTCCTCTTGTAAATCAATCAGATTATTAGACTGGTCAGTGAGTTTGAAATTAATTCTGGTTAATGAATTATTATGACATCGCATATAGACTGGATTCACCGGGGACTCAATTATTAAAAATCCTGGAGGAGCTGTTGGTGCAAATGAATACAAAACATATCCTTGCTGAGCTTGATTTGATCGTTCTAGATTAATTTGATAGCTTCCTTCGATCACATCGCATACTAAATTGAGCGCAATCACCGATGAAATATTCACGTTGAACGGAGCAATATGCCTGCCACCACCATCTGGGTCATTATTGTGTTTGAGGGTTTTTATTTCCGGTGATGTTGTTTTTTTCCACGCATCATGAATTATTTTAAAACCAACATCGATGGCATCACTGAGAAGTCTTTTTAGTTCTTGTACGTTATATCCTGGTAGTTTGAATGTTGGGATATCTTCAACGCGGATTTTATAATCTGATGCAAATCCGTCTCTCGAAATGGGATTATCTTCATCTAATATATCCTGAATAATTTTTAAATTAAATGTTTCCATATCGTCGATAATTTTGTTGCATGTTTCTACGACGCTGATAAATTCATCTCGGGTGAGAGAGCCGGATTTAAGAGATATTAACAACAGCGAAAAATCATTATTCATTGCCTTGAAATTGTCATTGATTTTAAGATCGTGAGCAGTAAGAAATCTCTCTCCCTTATTTATTATATTGTGAAGGATATTAAAAAAATCTGTAGTGACTTGGTGATCTTTATAACTTTTTACTGGATTATTGGGTTTTATCCTGTCTGTGATATAATCAGTTTTTTTGGGTTCTGGTAAATCAACGGTTTTTCCCCCGGGTGGGATTTCAGGCCATCCCAGTACGGTTCTAATAGAACTCTGATAGATATCTACGACGTAACCCTCTGTGCTTATTTCAATGGCAGATGATAGTGTTGGCTCATGAACTGTTATAGCTATTTTTGATTCTTTTCCAGTAATCGATTTTATTCTACGTTGCAATTCGTTATTGATTTGTTCAATTTGGTATGACCCTGTTGGTATGGAAACAACGTTCCAGTCTGGGGTACCGTCGTCTTTATTCTTATTTGCAAATACCAGGGAATTATTGGGTTGTTGACCACCAAATGATTTTGACCTAATATTTGGCCAACTGTGATACACTCGTAATTTTGCTAGCGCTATCTCCTTCACTGGGACCGGAGAGGGGAAATTCACACTGAATTCTGGATTCGTTGAGGTTATTGAGATCATGCTTGTTTGTACTGGGTTCGTGTTCTCCACTATTTGTTGAAGTAATTCCATCTGTGTTGTCATTGTTATTATACTCATGTTGTATTTCTAATTTTGACATCGCAGAATCATATATATCTACCATCGCTGAAAACTCACTCTCTGATATAATTGTATCATCGAGCGATGACGATATCAATGAGGATAATTGCGAGTATGCAGTGGACACAACATGAAATTGAATTATGTAGTCCTGTAGTTTCCGTTGGCTGCATGAGGATATTTTTTTTGTGATTATTGAAATAATTCCAGCGATTGTTGTTGCCGCAGAAATGCAAATTGGAACAGCTATCGGAGCCATCATTGTCACTGAAGACAGTATAATACCAGCTCCGGTGATTACACCACTCACAGCGTACACAGTAACATCAATTGCGGTAATTCTCCTGCGATATTTTTTAATTTTCATTGCATACTCCTCAGACAGGGTTTTGAGTCTAGTTTGATATTCTCTGACCTGATCATAGCGATATTGCGATGATGAAATCATTTTTTATTTTAAATGTTCATCATTGAATTGCAGAATTATTTATCGCCAGGTACTTCTGCTACATATTCTATCACCCACGGCATCGTTAATCTAACTGATCTACCTCTAACCACACTTATTTTAAAAAGTACTTCAATTGGATTAGATTTAAACATTACCGTGTTAACACCTGTTCCTAAAATTTTATCGGTTAAATCGACACATGTTATATTAAAATGTTCGTTAGCTATGATTGTAAATCGATAAATTCCCTCAATGTAATTCAAACCACCAAATATGTAACTGAGCGATGGTCCGTCTTTAACCCAATCGAAAATTCCACTAGCTATCGTGTTCACAACATTTTTAACTTCATCGTTGCGATTCGGCATTTTTACTCTGCGGGCATCTCGAAGTTCTACAAACGATTGTTCGATAGTTTTTAATGTGTATATCGTTTCAAGGAGGTTAAGTGGTCTTAAATTTTCATCGCTGAAAAATCTTAAATTAAGCAGGTACAATTCATTATTGCGGTCATTGATGACTTTTTGATCATCTATAAACGTTTTAATTTCAGCGATAGATGGTGTAACTACAATTGGGGATCCAAAGAACTTATGAATGACATTTCTACGGAAACTATTGTAGTTTCTTAAATGATCTTCAAATTCTTTATCGTGGTTTGTAAATCGATCTGTAATCGTCGAAAAAAGTACACACGGTTTGAGTTTACCCTGATCGGAAAATAACGCGATAGTATTCTCGATTGCGTTTCGTTGTTTAACTAAAATATCATCCAATGACACATCACTGCTTTTCAATTTACCCTGTTTGTCTTGAAATACAACTATTTCGTTCGGGTCAACATTTACTAAATTTAACGTCTCAGCGATTTCATCTTTGATTAGTTTTTTTACATTACCGGTTGCAGTGTCATCGGGTTTGGGTTTCAGAAGTCTTCCCCAAATATCGATCATGATATTTTATACCATTCTCTAAAAAGCGATTACTAGTGTATTCATTAACGACAATATGAGGTGGTTTTCTAGATGCTGAAATAGCGTCAAGGACATTTAATACTTCACTGCCGCATATTGGTGGGTCATTGATTTGTTGTGTTGGTAGCGTAGAATACCAAGTCTTCATTGGAAATTGTTTTATGTAACGCATAAACTCTTTTGGTGGGGCTAATCCATATGAATCAAAATAGACAATCCCACGTGGATTAATAGCGTATGCAACCCAGTGAGTTCCAGGTCCGGTGCTGTTATCGAGATTAATAATACCTGTTTCAGTTTTGTTTGGTTGATGTGGTAATTGATCTTTCATAAAAACACCTCTGAAATTTTTAATCACTAGTCTTTTAGCAGCATCCATTAAATCAAAATTGGACATTGGAACCATCGAAGATTTGGGAACCATAGGTTCCTCAATTAATAAACCGTTCCTGGTAGTCTCAGGCCTGATCCGTGAACGGATCTCCCGCTGTACCATGAATACGGGGTTCCTGGTAGTCTTAGACCCTTTCCGCTGTACCATGAATACGGGGTTCCTGGTAGTCTTAGACCCTTTCCCTTTTTTTTATACCCTTGACCTTTCTTCGGTTCATATGATTCAGCAATGCTCTGTACCGCTTTTGTTCCCAAGCCTCCAACTACCCCCAATGCGGCCGCTTTTGCTACTGCTGGGGCTGCTGCCGCAACCAATGCTGGTATTGCAGCAAACAACGGAAATATACCACCTGTTTTTATCATATTTTTGATAGCAGCCGAAGAGAGTGTGATCTGAACTCCTTTTTTATCCTTGAAAGCATCATTGAAATGTTTCACTTGACGAGTTGTCAGCGATAATTTATTTGCACCACCAGTCATTTGATTAGGTTTCAACGTGATTGTGGTTCCACATTTTTTAGCCGATTCTGATTGCAATTTTTTGATTTGACCAGGAGTTAACGCAACACTAATAACACTATATGACATGTTATACATAATTGATTGATTCTAAATCGTGAAACCATTCAATGGAAATATCCTTCGGATTTTCAATTACATATTTTCCACTGGTGCATCTACCACTCTCATTCTTCCACCAACACCTTCAAGTATCATTGATTTATCACTGAGAATGACAGCAACCGCTCTATAATTAATAATACCACCAGAACGGGTTACACGGGCTCTGAAGTGTATATCAACGACAGATTGTCTCACCAAGTCGAGATGTTCCAGCGAAAAGTAATAAATCGGATAAAGGCTTTTGAAATCCCATTGTGATATTTGCAAACCGGTATCCACATTTTGATCACGTGCCATAAATGACAACAGGTTATGATAGACACGTGCAATATGATTTTGACCGTAATCAAGTTGCACATCTTCAGATGGTTCCTGTTGTCCGTTTATTCTCAGTGAGACCTCTACCTAACTGATCAAATATCATATGACTTCGTTGTTGATTACCAACTCAATCATTATTCTGTAATGCAATAAATATATGACGTGGAGCTGAAACCCCTTGTTTTGATGCCAGGTGCCATGTGAATGTACCATCAACATTGTCTTGTTTAGTATCCGTAGTCACTGATAACCAACTCAATAACGACTTTCCTCCTTGGTCCATAAATGATAACAATTTTCCTTCTGCTGTGATTGATGGAGTTAACACTGGCATCCACAATGATAGTTTTGTTAAAACGACTTTACCATCAGGAACAGCAGCATCACGCCATATTGCATCATTATCAGTACCCTTTCGTACAAGCGCTACTGTGTGTTTAGCTCCATAAATAACTTTTCGGACGTTTCTACAGAATCCGAATATATGATGCAGTGGAATTGCACATGAAAATTGTCGACGCTGTCCTTGTAATGTTGCTACACGTGTTGCAAATCCTAGATTGTAAGTAGTAATAGTATTTATGACATCAAATTCAGCAGGTGGTCTTACATATCCGGCTGGTGCTGGATCAATTGCTGTAGCTCGTGTTGCCTTGACTCTAGAATACTGGTTGTGTTCAGCGTTATCAGTAATATCCTTTGCAAACATCATAGATGGACCCGCTGATCTTGTATAATCATCAGAATATCTTGCTAACCCTATGATTGTTGTAGCCACATCAACTTCATGGTCAATGGATTCAATTTCTTTTCCATCAATGAGATATCTAGCGCTTTCAAATAACGCCATGATACCGTTATTAACAAAACCAACTCGGGTAGTTGTGCTAATGTCATATGGTGGATCATTATGTGCAGCATCATTTGTTACAAGTTCTCCTTCTACTTCAATAAACGCTTCACAAGGCAAAAAGTATTTACTGGTATCACGAACTTGAAGTTCAATTCGTGATCGGAGATCTGGTTGTACTGCGTGATAAGAATAAAATTGAAAATCGCGTACAGAATCATCTTTACGCACTGGGGCATCCATATCAAATGCTGGATCAGATGACCTTTTGAACATTTTATTCTATTTATCAGAGTCTAAATCGGATTTTCCATTTCATCGTGAAAAACGCTAGCGTTTTCGTCGTGGTTTTTTAAAGCCACTTCCTGCTATCATGTTTGCTGTCATGTTATTTTGGTCCTCTTGATTTACCATCGACGCTAGTTTTTCATCTACTGCGTTATTTATAATTTTACTAACACTTGCAGGCATCTCTGCTGTAGATGGCAATGGTACCTGTTTCTCTTTTCGTCTCACTAATGATGTTATTTTATTCTTCGCAGTTGAAAACGCTTTCCCGGCAAGATCTCCAACAGTACTAATACCCTTATCACGAATAACATCAATGGCTTTCATTCCTAGTTGTTTAGCTAACGGCATCACTTTTGGGGCCGTTCTTGAAAAGAATCCTAAAATGGTCTTGCCGAGGCCATCTCCGTAGTATGCTCTATAAACTGGAAACCGTGAATTAACTACATAGACGAGGGTTGGTTTATCATGATTGTAGTGTATAATCATCTTGTTATAAAACTAGTAGTTTTTTAATTAGTGATCAATCGCTGTAATAACCATGGGCATCTTTGTGATTTTCAACTAACTCAGCAATGAGTTTTCGATATACATTAATGTCCATGATACCAACGGCAAATAATCGTCTACAGATATCAGCTGCTTCATTAATTATTTCCGGTGAGTTATTTCCGGCTCGTTTCCCTCCGATGAGGACTTCTAACCGTGATATATCACTGAGAATGTTACCAGGACAAGTAACGCTAGTGTTTTCAACTATTCCGCTACCTAAATACTTATCTTCAGTTGACTCATCTTCATCCTCTTTAACTACTATATTCATTTGATTTATTCTACTCAATACTTTGTCTTTAAAACTCTCAAAATCATTGCGGTTACCTTCTGTGATTTTAAATCTACCACGGTTTGCCAAGTATATTTTTTTTATCCAATTCTCGTCGTTTTTTATATACTCTTTATACTCTTTGTTTACAGCTATTTCTCTTTGATCGAGTGGAAAATTCCACACGGTAAATTTAATTAAATTATTGTCATTTTTAAAACTTTTAATTATGTCGTATGAATAGTTTGTAAATATACTTTGCGGTGAATACATTTTTGATATAGTAACGTCTTCTTCCTCTTCTTGTTTTCTTGCAATAGCACCTAGTTCTTCTAGTACTTGCTCTTTTTTTTGTTGTTGCCGTGAAGTAGCTACTATATCCACTGGAAGTGTTTTTAATGATTTTTTTGTTTGTTTAGTTCTTTTTGCTATTTTTTCTAACACAGGGAGAAAAGTCTCTTCTTGTTTTTTACCTTGCTCAGAGAGTGTTGACACTATCTGTTTCGTTGTTGTAGTTATTGGTTTAAACAAGTCTTCAGATCCTGCAGCAAAATCAGTCTGAAGACTCTGTCGTTCTTGCAGTTTATTCCTGACAGAGTCGCGAATTGGTATAAATTTCTTAATTGCATCTAGTCGCTCACAAGCCAATCGGGTCGTTAATGCTTCATTGACCATTATTTGAAATCAGAAACCATTTTTCAATTGCAAAACAATTTTCCCCATCGATGATTCCATCCTTAACGGTCCAATTTTTTATTGCTGTGAAATATTTTTATTTTTTATCCATTGATTTTGCCTGTTTTTGACAGTTTTGGTGGTTTTCAGTTGAAAATCTCAAAGAGATTTTACAGTCAAGTAGTCGATTTTACATGGGATTTTCCATAAGGAAAAGCTGTTAAAACTCATTTTTGATGATTTTTAGCCATTTTTCATAAATTTTTGCCTGTTTTCAGTGATGTTTGGTCATTTTTCATCGATTTTTCTCAAAAAACCTCGTAGGGTCAAGTAGTCGATTTTACATGGGAAAAAGTTCTTAAAAGTTAGGATTCTATTTTATTTTCGCAGTGTGAAATATTTTCACTGATTCAATCAAAAAATGACCAAAAAAAATGAAAATCTCAAGGAGATTTTACTGTCTGACAAAATCTTTTGAGGGTCGGTCAATCAAAATAGTTCATTTTCTTGAATTAACGCTCGTAAGTTTCTAATTTTAGAATTAACTTCCTTTTTCAATTCATATTCGTTACCCAATTCTTTTCGTATTCCTTCCACGATAGTATATAACGGAACAAACACATCTACTTCACTGGAAAATGCAAGAGAGTCTCGAATAGAATTTTGAATTTTTTTGATGAGTGCATATTTCTTTGGTAACATATACTTGTTAGTGCTAACTCCGTATTCTATATCCTGAAAATCCGACTTGATTTGATCAGGATTTAACCCATCTGACAATTTAATATCCTGATTTTTCAATTTTCCAATTTCAACTATGATGCTATTCATAATTTCAGAATTCATATATGATAATACATATTTCTAATTCATTTTTCAAAAAAAAATGAGCCGTTAATATTTTTAAAATTCAGTCTGTATATATAAATATAAATGCAGACAAAAATAAATAACAACCATGATGAGCGTTTATCAGTCATTTGGCCCCCTTGATATAGGCCACTGTGTCTTTCATAGGGTTCTTTCTATGAGTATTTCCATTTTTTTTCTGAGATTTCTTCGATCTCGATTTGACACTATTTGGCCGGTAATTCATTTTTGAACACCATACGGGGCTACCCAAATGTGACGGAGAGCTAATTACATCCATGGATGTTATTTATTTTAGGTCATTTATATTTACATTCACCGGAAACATATTCCCCTAAGAGTGAATCTAACTCGTCAAATAACGGGTTAGAATCACAAGAGGGTATGTTTACGTGAAATGACCTAGAGGTTACATATATACGACAACACATCTTTGGAACTCCTTGGTTGCCTTCACATCCAAGTAAGCCCAAAGGAAACCCGAAACATACATCTCCGGAAGGGAGGCCTAACGTGGCAAACGCCATCTTAGACCGCCCAAAAGATATGCTTGGGGTGACGTCACAACATATACTTAATTAAGGACAGCACAAATACCGTATATATTTCCACTCGAGTGTTGTGGCAAATTGTAGGTATACATATACTTAATTAACTTAATTAAGGACAGCACAAATACCGTATATATCTTCATTCAGATTGTAGGTATACATATACTTAATTAACTTAATTAAGGATGGATTATAATTCAATGATGATGTAATGATGATGGGACGGCACAGACATTACAAACATGAAACGACGGGGCTGATTTTCAAAGGCCAATTCGACCAATCAAAGCAACCCATGAAATTAAACCCGGTTGCATGATTGAGTAAAAGTCAACCACGCACACGTGTCAATGGCGTGGGTTATTTTTTGACTGGTCGGATTGGCCTTGAAAGCCCCAGCTTTAAACCTTTCATTTAGTATATAAGGTGACTAATACAGCAGCGTCAATCCACAGAGTGTGTTATTTTATTTTCTTGAATTACTTGTTAATGGTGCTTCACAGTATTTAAATGAGACAGAATATTTGCATAAAGCACTAAAAAAAAAGAATATAATCGTTTGAAAACATTTTATATTTGATTTCTTTTCTAATTAATTATAGCCGAAGCCGCTGAATCACAATTTAGGGGGAAATAACCCACGCCATACTGTAATGTAATTTTTATAGATGTAGCCGCTCTCTAGGGGCATTTGTACATCTTTTATAGGTGCCATGTCGGCATCCTCTTTTTTTTTAAATCTTTATTCAATATTTACATATTAAATTATACAAATGATAGTCGAAACCCCCCCCCCCCACAGCACCCGTCAGTCATACACACATTTTCACCACACTCACTACATACAGACATTTAAAAACACTTATATTTACACATAATAGTAGAAACATATATGAGTAGGTGGGAGGGGTTGTTATTCCCTCCCTTATCAACCCGACACCATCTAAGGGAGAGAGTATATAAAGGGAATTAATACAGCAATCCGCAAGGTATGCTATTTTATTTTCTTGAATTACTTATTTATGGTGTTTCACAGTATTTAAATGAGACAGCATATTTGACTTAAACACTAAAACAAAGAATATAATTGTTTGAAAACATTTCTTTTCTTACAATACAATGCCCACCGCTGAATCACAATAACCCATAAAACAAGTTAACACAATCTAAGGGAGAAAGTATACACGTGTGTTATCCTGTAACGCCTGCATCTCCGGATCACATCCTATGTTTATGAAATACGCATTAATCGCACGTGAGACAGAATATTTGACTTAAACACTAAAAAAAAAAGAAAATATTTCTTTTCCTATAAAAAAATACCCAGCCGCTAAATCACAATGATAACTCCATTGGTTATATCCATTGGTTATATTTAAGAGTTGTCTCCCTTGGTGTTATAGACATACGAAAATCGAATTTTTTGTCCTGTCTATTTTGAAATGGTAAAGAATTATTCTGAGAATCGGAATCAATATAACCATCCTTGATTCTATTATTCAAGAATTAAGTTATCATTCAACACCTACAGAGAACATTAAATGTTCACATATTAATCTATCTATCTGACTGATCAAATACCACAAATCCAACTGGATTCTTCAATCTGCGGTTTCTGATAATACCATTACGGAATGCTTCATAATTAACAAGCACGGGTGAGGTCTGAATTCTTGGTTCATTTGTATAATAACACTATTTTTCTAATTCATTGTTTGGTTTAATTATAAGTCTCTGTATATAATCTTGAGGAGTCTTTACTATTTTGTCATCGTTGGGGTCAATGACAGTATTTTTTATTCTTTTATCATAATAGCGTTTTAGTTCCCTGTATCGTTTGCCGCCACACATAACACATAATTGCGACCTCCCCCTAACCCCAACCCCACATCGAACACAGGGTAACGGACCAAGGCTTCCACGACGAAAGCTTTGCATATGATACCAACAGAATTCATTTCTGCATGATTTGTTACACGGTGTCACTGATCCAATCATAAGCCATTTGCAATGATTCATTATACTTAAATCTTTCATTTAAATACTTGTTTTAATTATAGTATGGAGGAGTTCGAGAGATTATCGAAAATTAAGCCTTGGAAAAGTGTTCAATTCAATCTTTATAGAGTTTCTGATACACCAAAGAATAAAATTCTTGATAGAACCTTGATTAGTAAAATCAGAGACTGTTTTAATGAATTCAAGCGTGATGGGGCAGCTCATTGTTGGTCAACATTTCGAATTGATGGTGTTGTTGACGCTACCATGAATGATGAAAAAGCAGCAGTGATAATCTCACGTCTTGTGGAAGAAAGAAAATTTTTTCGAATAAAATTTCTTATCCGTGATAATGGAAAATGGATCATTAGGGACAAATACGAGCCTATTCTTAAGGACAAAAAAACTGTCACTGTGACTCAGGATTCAAAACCAGGAATTTTGACTGGAATTGACAAACCCTACTACGAAAGATCTTATCCTGTCACAGCAGTTGTTTACGGGATCTATCCGCTCAATGAAAAACCTGATATTTCAAAACTAGCACCCATGAAATATTCGACAGGGCTCAATTGTGTAGCAACACGAATAATGGAACACTTCACAAATGCGTCCCGGGGAAATAAACTAACTGATCTAAGACGAAAAAAAATTACCGAATGGGAACTGACAGTGAAACAGCATGGGGCAACAATTCAAGATATAGCCAAATTAGAAACATCATTGAGATTTCCAATATCGGTAAGGACAATCACCGGTGAAGTATTATACGAATCGAAATATAAATCAAAAGGGACTCCCATTGAAATTATTGATCATAACGCGCACGCGTGGTCATCTGCAGTAACAATATTCCCACGGGATAGAACCGTAAAATATCTATCCCAAACTCTGTTTGGAACCGAAGAGTTTTTTTCAGAGCAGAAATTATTTGATGCTATTTACCATTTGAGTAAAAACGATTCTGTGTTAGTGTGGCTATTTCATAGTACTTCAGACGAAGAATGTAGATTTGATCAGTTTGTAAGGCCCAACGGAGAATTGTACCGTACTGAAGAGCTGCATAATCAAATGAAACAACTAGCTAGTGAATTTTCTCCCCAGAGTTCTCTGGGGGAAGACAACGATCAATTATTAGCAAACTGTTTTACAGTACCTTCAGTTGCAGCACATTTTGCTAGAAAGAAAAACGCGTGGAAACCAACCCGAAGTGAGTTCTTATCAGATGTCAAATTGTCCTGTCTTGAATACAGCCATGGAGGATTATGGAACACAAAATACACCGCTGATACCGTTATTTCAGTTGATATGATTGCATGTTATCCAGGAAGTTTTCTTGGGTATGGAGAGTGTGAGAAATATTTCAAACGATTTGGACACCCTACACACGAAATGACCCGTGATGCTATTAATGGACCACTGCCACATTTCGATTTAACCGGATTCGCTTGTGTAGCATCATTTGAAATGGCTGAAGGGCTTCATCCGTGTAGTTATCTTTGGATTGGTAAACACATGTCTGAAAAACAATGGACGCCAATAGTGTTATTACGGTATATGCTTGATTGTAAGATGTTAAAATCATTAATTGTCAGTGAAGCAATTATATCCAATCGAGCACAGAAATCAGTCTGGTTACCCCAACCTGATCTAGAAAAAATAATTAGCGAAGAGCGAAAACTGTTTCGTGATTTTAATGAACAACAAATCATGGATTGGTCCAGACAGTTATTTGAAATCAGAAACAATGAAGCAAAAGACCTTGGACGAAGAATAATCGGTAAATTTACCCAAGGTGGCAAAGATGATAATACGAG
The DNA here is from genome assembly GCA_029339505.1 of Unio delphinus. Lineage (NCBI taxonomy): Eukaryota > Metazoa > Mollusca > Bivalvia > Unionida > Unionidae > Unio > Unio delphinus. Next base: position 14,054,912 of record JAQISU010000087.1, read on the forward strand.
ATATTCTTCACGATTGATTATAGACAATGCTGAATACGATTTTGTAATCGCGGATCTAACGAATAGGGGCTTATATGTCAATCGTAAGGACGCATTTATGTCCGATGGAACCAAATTGGGTACAATTGTTACTTACACTGATGGATACAATCCGCATTAAACACATTTGAGAGCTTCTATGCTTGGTTATGCTTCTATTAATTTATTTTCAATGATCAATAGATTTCCTACCACCGCAGTTAGAGTTGCTACTGACTCATTTTACATAAATAGCAAAATGGCTGATTTTAAGGCTACTGGCAACGAAAATTGGGGGTCATGGAGAATTAAGAAAGAAATGCTTCATGATTATATTCCATCAGCAGATGTTACCATTGAAAATAATTACTTAGAAATCAATCAGTGTTCAGAATTTTCTAGTGCACCACCGATTTCTGATCCAATATGCCTGTATAAAACAGTTTATTTAAACGGCTGTGGTGGGTCAGGAAAAACAACCCGGGCAATTGAGTTATTTCGTGTTTCCAATCCAAACATGATTGTACTAACACCGACTCACAGACTTGCAAGAGAAATGATACAGAGAGGGGTAAATGCCTGCACTTATCATAGTTTCTTTAGATGGAAGGGAGATAAATGGACTCCTGAGCGCATGGGAGAGAAATTTATTCCTGAAATTATCATTTGGGATGAAATAGACACAGTGTCCGAAGATGTCTTAAAAATATTTATTGAGTGGTTGTTATTGAAGAATACAAAAGTCGTCATGTGCGGGGATCACGGCCAACCACCACCATTTGTCGGTGCATCCCCCCATGAATGGCTAAAGGGTTTTGTAGACTATTATGAAGAAATTGATACTGATCATAGATCACTTGATAATGAATTAAAAGAGTTTACGAAATTAATTAGATTACAACCGGATAGAATCCAGTGTGAAATAGCCCGTGAAATAATTTCGGAAACTCCCATGAATGAGTTTTGGGAAGCGTGGAGACCAAATGATTTAATCATTGCAAGTAGAAAAATAGTCAGGGATACACTTCAGATGAAGTTATTTGAATTGCATAAACAAAAATTTGCAACACTTCCAATACCGTTATGTTATAGGCCATCGGATACACGAAAACAGAACATCGAAGTTGATATTCCAGGCCTGACAGAGTCAAGGCGTGAAAAGCAGATTCTCGTATTAAATGATATTGTGCTGGTTGATATCAATGTCGTTGAAGATGCATTGCGTGCTAATAAATCCCCATGGACGCTAGGTTATGCAGCAACAATACACTCTTCACAGGGATTGACTATATCGGATACAATTGTTTGGATGGTAGATAATCGCATAGAATGGTCGAATTTAGTCTATCTCGCAGTGTCTAGAGTACGAAAAATAAATCAGCTTCGAAGAATTGTCCTGACAGAGTCAGGCGATGATGAAATCATTGGTGGCGATGATAAAATCATTGGCGATGATAATGACACCACAATAGATGATATTATTGATAAAAAACTCTCCGGTTACAAACAACAAGACAAAAAAAAAACAACGAGAATTTGATATTGATGCTGAATTAATAATTACTCTGAAGCAACAACAGAATAATCACTGCGCGAGTTGCAATTGTATAATGCGTTGGCAGTATTCGGATAAGGATCCTCGCCAATTCACCGTTGACAGAAAAAATAACAATCTCGGTCATGTTAGAAATAATGTGATGTTGACTTGTCTTGAGTGCAATAGACGCAAGGGTGCTAGTTAAGCCCATGCGGTGGTAATTGAGTATCCTCAGGTATCACTTGTAATTGTTGTCTAGTAAACCCCCGTTGAGGGGCAGTTGAATCCAGTTTATAGATTGGAAGTCTACCCGTAGATCGTGTTATACTAGATATCTTATGTGCAGTAATACTCCAAATAGGATCAGTAGCCCTTTTTGTGCCACCCTCAAGCTCTCCTGGTTCGTATAAGTACCTCACAATGACATTACTACCAAGAATTGGTTGGGAAACGCTAAAATCTTTTTGAATTTCCATTTCAGGTATTGACTTCTTTGTAATCGCATTGATAGGTTTCATGTTGATGGTTCTAGTAATCTCGTTATTCAGTGCAGTAATCACAGCTGGTAACCTTTTAACCCATTCACGGGATCTTTTTTCTTGGATGAATTCTTTTGCGTATTGATATCCAAATAACCGTTCAGCAAGGGTTTTATTAAACCGTTCTACAATGGCCTGATCACGATGTAGCGCAGTATGTCCTCGTCTGATAGTGACTTTATGATTTTTCATTATTGATAACACTGCACCCTGAAATTCCTTGCCAGGATCAATTTGTAATAGATTTGGCCAGTGCAGAGGACTCCTTCGATAAATCCTTTCAAATGCAGAAGCCACGTCAGTGGCTGATTTTGTTTTTAACGGTTCTGCTTCTTTGTATCGACTTGCAATATCAACTACGGTTAATGCGTATTTGCAACCACGATCATGTGGCAGAAATAATAGATCAGCCTGATGAACTTCATTAGGAACTGTCACATCAAAATGCGAGAATTGAATTTGTTTAGGCGGTGGTAGATAAATTTGCCACAGTGCCTGTTTGGATAACCAATGAGCCGCAGTGGCCTTTTTCACTTTTGCAGCGCTAGCGAGTTTATGGATTGCTGATTTACCCCTCCAGTATCCTCTTGGGGAATAATAAATAGATTCCATGTTGTTATTAATTACCAGCACCTAACATCAATTTACTTTTCATAGCCGATTTTATCAAAAAGGAAGCCAATTTTTCTTTGAAAGATTTATCAGAAATAGCATTTAACGCATGAATTAATTTCACATCTGCTAGATGCCTGTGCTGCAGATTACTGCTTTTATAAGATACATCATGAAGGTGACAGGCCTTATCAATAGCGTTTATTGGTTCCTCACCGGGTCGGGGCTGATTTTGATCATTGAGTCTGATATCAAGTCTTGTTCCCGGTCCACAGTAGCTATATCCTGGAAGGTGCTTTTCTCCAGGGTATTTCGCCCATGGAGTTCCAGGGAGTTTAGTTAGCTTGGCTGCGATGTCACCTCCTCGTTTTTTTTTTAAAGGTTCCTTGAGTTCCTTGGGTTTAGAAATAAATCTAAATTTCTTTGTACTACATTGTACGCATTTACCAGAAAGCGCTGATCGGTTATTTTTAGTTGTAATCGTCGTCAAGTCATCTGTGCCAGTACGTTTTTTACACTTCACACAATATAGATCCACAATGTATATATAACGGCATGAATATAATTGATTATTCAGCTACCCGACGGCGGGAACCTATTAAACATCATGAAATGTTGCCGAATTCAATTAGAATGATTATAATCGGACCATCTGGAAGCGGAAAGACACAACTGCTACTTAATTTGATAACGAGATGGATGAAAAATGGAACAAATTGTATTTAATAGCCCCGAGTGTAGACGATCAGCGATGCTATGAAGTGCTAAAGGATTTTAACGAGAAAGCAAAAGAATTTCAAATCGATGAAGATTTTATTGAGTTTATTACTGATATAGAGGAAGCCCCTTCCGTGGAAGACATCGATGGAAGTATTAACAATTTAGTGGTATTCGATGATATCATGTTAGATAATCAAAAATATCCTGCTAGAATATTTTCCCGAGGCAGGCATAAAAACACTGATGTGATCTATGTCACTCAACGGTACACACAAATACCAAAAGTGATCAGAGATAACTGCAATGTGTTGTGTGTATTTAACGGCGTTGATACTCATACGCTACGAAATATTCATCAGACCTGGTGCAGCGGTGATATGAATCATAATCAATTTAGAAATTTCTTTAGTCACGCTCAGTCAAAACCACAAGGATTTGTGACAATAAATTTAGCAGACCCTAGGACACGATATCGTATCGGACTAGATCAAATATTCGGTTAACCTAGAACTGAAAGTTCTAGCAGCAGAGAGGGTGAGTGACAACGACGTTGCAACATCAACGAAAACGCGAACAATCATAAGGGTCGGAGACTTATTTTTTCGCGAGAAGGGTCTATTCGTACCGTTTTAAAGGTATAATAAAAAATAACCAAAAAAAAAGTTGTCCGATTCACCCTCTCTGCTGCTGTATCGCTTACCACCACAACTTAGACACAACTGTGATTTACCACGCACACCTACCCCACATCGTATGCAGGGTAACGGACCAAGGCTTCCACGTCGAAAACTTTGCATATGATGTCCACAGAACTCCATTCTGCAAGATTTGTTACACACGGTTGTTGATCCAATCATAAACCATTTGCATTGATTCATTATATAATATATTCTCTATTTAAATACTTGTTTTAATTATAGCATGAAGGAATTCGAGAGATTATCGAAAATTACGCCCAGGAAAAATGCTAAATTCAATCCGGATAGAGTCTCTGATACACCTAAGGGTAAAATAATGATATAACCATGTTGGGTAAAATCAGCGATTGTTTTAATGAATTCAAGGGTGATGGAGCATCTCACTGTTGGTCGACGTTTCGAACCAATGGTGAAGTTGATGCTACCATGAACGACGAACGTGCAGCAGTAATAATCTCACATTTTACGCGGAAAAAGGTATTTGTTTAGAGTGAAATTCATTATCCGCGGCGAAACAGGAGATTGGATTATCAGGGATCTATACGAACCCATCTTGAAGGATAAAAGAACCGTCGTTGTGAGTCAAGATTCCAGACCAGGAATTCTGACAGGAATTGACAAACCATACTATGAGATATCCTATCCTGTAACCACCGTTGTTATGGGATATATCCGTTAAATGATAAACCGAGTATTGAAAAACTAAAACCCATGAAACTGTCATTGATGACTTCGACAAAAATAAATTGTGTAGCAGAACGAATATTAGAACACTTCACACATGCGCTGCGTGGAAGCAAATGTACTGATTTAAGACGCCCCCCAAAAAAGAATGGGATTAAACAGTTAACAAGAACGGAGCATCAATTCAGGATATAACCAAATTAGAAACATCATTAAGATTTCCCATAACCGTAGCGACGATAACCGGCGAGAAATTAAACGAATCGAAATATAAATCAAAAGGAGCCCCAATCAAAATTATTGATCATAGCGAACACGCATGGACATCTGCGGTAACAATATTTCCGCGGGATAGAACAGTAAAGTATATACCCCGGGAGTTTTCCGCTCCAGAAATATCTGAGAAAAAGTGTTCGATGCTATTTACCAGTTGAGTAAAAACGATCCTGTGTCAGTGTGGTTACTTCACAGCGCTGAAAACTCCGAGGGTTGATTCGATCAATTTGTAAGACCCAATGGAGAATTATACCGTACTGAAGCCATCCATGACAATATACAAAAACTAGCTGGTAGTTTCTCGAAGAATATCGACGACGTACAATTATAAACAAATTGTTTTTGCAATTACGTCAGTTGCAGCTCATTTAACGAGAAAGAGAAACTCGTGGAAACCAACCCGAGGTTAATTTCTCACAGACATCAAATCAAGCTGCATTGAATACAAAATATAACCCTGAAACTATTATTTCAGTTGATATAGTCGCGTGTAACCCAGGGAGTATCCTCGGGTACGGAGAATGCGCTGAATACTTCAAGCCATTTGGACATCCTACACACGAGATCACCCGCGTTACGATTAATGGACCACTACCCGATTTAGATTTAACCGGATTCGCTCGTGTGGTATCATTTGCATTGGCTATAGGAATTCATCCGTGCTGTTATGTCTGGATTGGTAGACACATGTCTAAAAAACATTGGATGCCTATAGTGCTGTTACGGTGTATGATCGATTGTAGCATGTTGATATCGCTGATTGTCAGTGAAGCGATTATTTCCTATCGAGCACAGACTGAAGTCTGGTTACCACCAAAACCTGATCTAGATAGTATAATCAGCGAACAACGAAAACAGTTTCCCGATCTCGCCGAAGAATATATCATGAATTGGTCCAAACTGTTATATGAAATTAGAAACAAAGACGCAAAAGATCTCGGTAGAAGAATAATTGGTAAATTCACTCAAGGTGGTAAATACGACAATGGACAATATTCTTCACGGTTGATTATGGATAGCGTTGAATACGATTTTGTAATCGCAGATATAATATCTAAAAGCAAATATCTCAATCGTAAAGACGCTTTCTTGTCCGATGGAACCAAATTGGATACAATTGTTACTTACAGCGATGGACACAGTCTTCAGTATACACATATGTGGGCGTCTATGCTGGTTTATGCTTCTATCAATTTATTTTCGATGATAAATATATTTCCTGACACCGCAGTTAGAGTCGCCACTGATTCATTTTACATAGACATGAAACACAGCAACGCAGTAGCTGCATTCACAAATTCCGACGAGAGTTGGGAAGCATGGAGAATTAAGCGGGAAATACCGTGTGATTATTTCCGAATCAGCAGATGTTACGATTGGAGATAAATATTTGAGCGGCGATAAAATATCAAAACTATCTAACGTACCGCAGATATCTGACCCAATATGTAGATATAAAACAGTTTATTTAAACGGCTGTGGTGGGTCAGGAAAGATGACTCGCGCAATTGAATAATTTCGTGAAAAATCAAAGATAATTGTGGTAACACCAACACACAGACTTGTCAGAGAGATGAAACAACGAGAGGTAAATGCTTGTACTTATCACGGTTTCTTTCGATAGAAATGCGATGAATGGACTCCTGATCGAATGGGCGAGAAATTCATCCCTGAAGTCATTATTTGGGATGCGATATGCACGGTGTCATTAGATGTATTACAAAAGTTTATCGAGTGGTTATAACACGCGAACACAAAAGTCATGTGCGGCGATCACGGTCAACCAACACCATTTGTCGGTTTATCACCACATAATCATAAAGAATTTTGTAGACTATTATGAAGAAATTAACACCGATCATAGAGCACTTGATGAACAAGTACGCGAGTTCAAGAAACTAATTAGATTACAACCAGATATATTTCAATGTGAGATAGCACGTGAAATAATTTCGGAAACTCCCATGAATGATTTTTGGGAAACATGGAGACCAAACGATTTGATAATCGCAAGAAGAAAGATATTAAGGGACACACATCAGATGAAGTTATTTGAACTGCATAAATACATATTTGCAACACTTCCAGTGCTGCTCTGTTATAGACCCAAGGATACACGAAAACAGAATATTGAAGTTGATATTCCAGGACAACGTGAGAAGCAGAATTTAGTGTTAAATGATATTATGCTGGTTGATATCAGCGTCGTCGAAGATGCATTGCGTGCTGATAAATCTCCCTGGATGCTAGGTTATGCAGCGTCGATACATTCTTCACAGGGATTAACTATATCCGATACAATTGTTTGGATGGTGGATAATCGGATGGAGTGGTCGAATTTAGTCTATCTCGCAGTATCCAGAGTACGAAGAATAAATCAGCCTCGAAGCGTTGTCCTGACAGAGTCAGGAGATGATAACGACACTACAATTAATGATATTGTCACTGGTGATTTCATCACTTAGGACGTAATCAGAAAAAAAAACTTTCTGGTTATAAAAAGCAGGATAAAAAAACAATAAGAGAGAATTTGATATTGATGCTGAATTAATAATCACGCTGAAGCAACAACAGAATAATCACTGCGCGAGTTGCAATTGTATAATGAGTTGGTGTTGGTCGGATTCTGGACCATTTACCATATAGAGAAAAGATAGCAGCGTTGGCCATACCAGAGATAATGTGATGCTGACTTGTCTTGAGTGCAACAGACGCAGAGGTGCTAGTTAAGACCACGCGGTGGTAATTGAGTATCCTTGTGTATAACTTGCAGTTGTTGTCGAGTAAATCCTCGCTGGGGAGCAGTTGAATCCAATCTATAGATTGCTGGTCTACCCGTAGATCGTGTTATGCCGGATATTTTATGCGCGGTGACATTCCAAATAGGATCAGTAGCCCTTTTTGTACCACCTTCGAGCTCTCCTCGTTCGCATAAATACCTTACAGTGACATTGCCAAAAATTGGTTCTTTTGAAAAATCTTTTTGTGGGTTTTTAGGTATATACTTCTTTTTAATAGCGTTGTTAGGTTTCATGTTGATTGTTCTAGTAATCTCATTATTCAACGCGGTAATCACAGCTGTTAATCTCTTGACCCATTAACGAGATCGTTTATGTTGAATAAATTCTTTCGCGTATTGATATCCAATTAACCACACAGCAAGTGTACGATTAAATTGTTCAACAATTGCCTGATCGCGATGTAATCCAGTATGCCCTTGTCTGATGGTGAGATTATTATGTTTCATTGTTGATAGAACCACACCCTGAAATTCTTTGCCAGGATCAACTTGTAATAGATTTGGCCACCGCAGAGGACCTCGCCGATAAATCCTTTCAAACGCAGAAGCTACTGCAGTGGACGACATTGTTTTTAGCGGTTCTGATTTTTTGTATCGACTCGCAACATCAACTACGGTTAACGCGTATTTGTAACCACCATCATACGGCAGAAATAGTATATCAGCTTGATGAACTTCATTGGGTACAGTAACATCAAAATGCGAGTACTTAATTAGTTTAGGAGATGGTAGATAAATTTGCTATATTGCCTGTTTGGATAATCAATTAGCCGCAGTGGTATATTTCACCGCTGCTGCGCTAGCGAGTTTACCAATTGCCGCCTTACCTCTCCAGTATCCTTTTGGAGAATAGTAAATAGATTCCATGTTGTTATTAATTACCAGCGCCCAACATCAATTTACCTTTCATTGCCGATTTTACTAGCCATGAAGCCAATTTTTCTTTGAAGGATGTATCAGTGATATAATTCAACGCATGAATCAATTTCACATCTGCGATATGTCTATGTTGCAAATTACTGCTTTTATAAGCATCATCATGAGCATGACACGCCTTATCAATGGCGTTTATTGGATATTTACCTGGTCGGGGATGGTTTTGATCATCGAGTCTGATATCTAGTCTAGTTCCGGGTCCACAATAACTATACCATGGAAGGTGTTTTTCTGATGGATACTTCGCCCATGGTGTTCCCGGAAATTTAGTTAGCTTGGCTGCAATATCACCTCCTCGTTTTTTTTAATTCCTTTTGATTGATCAAGGGAAACAAATCTAAATTTCTGTGTATTACATTGTACGCATTTGCCAGAAAGTGCTGATCGGTTATTTTTTGTTGTAATTGTTGTCAAGTTGTTTGTGCCAGTACGAGTCTTACACTTCACACAATATAGATCCATAATACATTTATAATAACATGAATGTAATTGATTATTCAGCTACCCGACGAAGAGAACCTATTAAACACCATTTGATGTTGCCGAATTCAATTAGAATGATTATAATCGGACCATCTGGATCCGGCAAGACACAACTGCTACTTAATTTGATAACGAGATGGGTGAAATGGGACAAGTTGTATTCGACAGCTCCAAGTGTAGACGATCAGCGATGTTACAATGTGTTAAAAGATTTTACCGACAGAGCTTTAGAATAATCCGGCGAGGGTATTATTGAGTTTATAACCGATATCGATGAAGCACCGAACATTGATGATATCGATGGAGATATTACCAATTTAGTCGTATACGACGATGTGATGTTAGGCAATCACAAGTATCCAGCTAGGATATTTTCCCGAGGCAAACATAAAAACACCGACGTAATATATGTCATTCAACGGTACACTCAAATACCAAAAGTTGTCAGAGATAACTGCAATGTATTGTGTGTGTTTAACGGAGCTGATACTCATACGCTACGAAATATTTGGCAAACTTGGTGCTGCGGTGATATGGATCATAACCAAGTTAGAAATTTCTTTAGTCACGCTCAGACAATCCCACAAGGATTTGTGACGATAAATTTATCAGACCCTCGGACGCTGATATCGTGTCGGACTTGATAAAATATTCGGTTAACCCATAGCAGCAGAGGGGACGGCGACCCTTGGCATCTCAAGGATGCCTTTTTTACGATTTCGAGAAAGCCTTAGTTTGCCAAATCGATGTTTGTCCGATTCACATTTCGAGGAAGCCTTAATTTTCCGAATAGATGCCTATAAAAAGTTGTCCGATTCGCCCCCTCTGCTGCTCAGATAAACACACTGAAAAGCAAATATTATCTATTTTAAAGAAACCGAAAACATCTATAAATACAACAATGGAGATTTAAATTCAGATGTCACAAATTGTGAAATAGATTTTAAGGAAGATCAGTGATTTTAAAAACAAAGTCCTAACTATTAAGCAGTTTTAAAATTGATTACTGCAATTACGGTTAGATTAACGTGAATCTAATAGGTCAAGTTCTTGGATAAATAATTATGCAACTAAATAGTTTATGCACTGCATAAGAATTATGTAGATAAGATTTAAATAAATAAAACGTACGATTGTTGCAAAGAAAAATAATAAACGATGCCTATTCGAAATGTAAAAGCTTCAAACAGCAAATTCATTTTAAATTGCTATCCATATGTATGGCATTTCATTCAGTTGGAATGAATGTTGCAGTTCTTCGTGTATCTGTTGCACAAATAGCTATATGGTGTATTATTCCTCTACCTTTGAAATGTTCCCGTTCAATTTTGACTAAATTGATTGTTTATAGAACAAAACCTATTCCGATATTCCACATTTATATATATATATACTTTGTTAAAGTTTAAATAGTTTAGTACCTCTATGAGTTACTGCCATACGTGCATGATTAATATTTTGTTCCCGCCGTGAGTATAACTATTTATAACATCATTAAAATAGTTTTCAAATATAATGACACTTCCAATATTACCTGAGGTACAGGTAGTGCCTTGTTATATCAATTTCAAACGTATCAGTATGGGAATAGGCAGAATGTCACTGCACGCTAACTGTTGGTTGTATAATGTAATTGCAAAGTAATAATGATGTTTTGATATATTGTAGGATTATGGTTATATATTACTGGGTATTAATAAATTCACATGGAGTGTTCATGACCATACATGTGAATAGCTTGATAGGTTTTAAATCATATATACGTGTGAAACTACCATCACAGACATAAGGATATGTATTAGAATCAATGTTATATTCACAATAAACTCCAAAATTAAAAATTTATATATAACTTTCATCTCGGCCCACATTGATAAATTATCCCACCCTAACATTAACTTATGTTTGTATAAACACCCTCGGTTTACTTACTATTGTATAACCACCTTAGCATATAAATATTTTTGTGTAACCACCCTCGCATTTACCTTTTTGTATAACTACCGTCGCATTTACTTTTTTTGTATAACCAGTCTCGCATTTTTTTTGGGTCTATATACCCTAGCATTTACTAATTTTTGTGTAAACACCATATTATTTACTTTATTGTATAAACAACCTAGCATTTGCTTATTATGGTAGGGTTATTCTAGCATTAACTTATTTCGGCATCGCCATCCTAGCATTCACATATTTTGGTATCGCCATCCTAGCATTTAATTATTTTGGTATCACCATCCTAGCATTTACTTGTTTTGTATAAACACCATAGCATTTACTTATTTTTGTATAAACATCCTAGCATTTACTTATTTTGGCATAAACACCCTAGCATTTACTTAATTTGGTATAAACTACATAGCATTGATTTATTTTTGTATAAACACCCTAGGATTTATTTTTTTGTATAATCACCCTATGAATGTCATGAGAAACGTTTTGTTTTATGTATAAAACGACATATCCACTGTCTAGTATAATTTGTATATACAAAATGAGGATTGTAAAAATATATGTAATAACAAATGGAATATAACGGCAAACGTTTCACGAAGCAAAATATGTATTGTTTTCTGTAACAATATCATGGATTCATAGCAATGATATTAAATTCATACTGACCTGTGATCACATAATAGTTAACACTGATGATTGCGTTTCTCAAATATTGTGTTTTGCTATTATTCGTGATCTAATTTAGATTACAACATAAGCTGTTATGCCGAAGTTTACATACCGATGTTACTCAATATTTAAGTTTTATTATTCAACGTAGGTGACCCTTGTTCTACATAGTCAACTTGGGATTTTCATCAGCTCTATTTATCCAATGTTAATATTTGTACACATGGTATGTTTTATTGATATTGAAGCTATGCAGGTCTTTGGAAGGATTTAAGTATAACAGAGACCTTTTTATATGAGTTAGGTCAATGTAACCTCGACTTTGCCGGGATCGTTTATAGATTATGATACAAAAGACTCGATAAAGGTTAATATATGTCGCATTGTGTCAGATCAATACAATCCTACTCTTTAGTATTATCAAACAATTCCACCGAGCAAAAAAGACATTGAGATAATTAAACCGAAGGAGAATGAACACTTGACCAGTGAACATTCTTACAAGCTTCCTAATCCATGCCGAGTAAATTTTATGCAATTAGTAGATGTATATGACTCAGTTTTAGCAGCTGACACTATCTGTATTTCAAACGACACACGCCAGTCTTTGAGTTGAGAATGATCACAGCTGTACACATTTTGTTACTTGGAATCATGGGTTCTGTTCGTTCAGATATTTATTCCTCACAGTGTTTCCCATATATTTTAAGTATTTTAAAACTACAATAATTTTAGTGAATTTGAAAAAGATTTCAAGTATTTTAACTTGTATGCAATGCAATATACAAACAGTAGTTCGAAACATTCATACGATGAAATGTTAATATGTCGGCCAGGGGTCACAAAGCTATTGAAGAGAGGCAATTGTGAAGTTAATTTTCAGTTAAGTTTAAAACATCTTATGCTTTTAAAATATGTTCAAGTATCGGAATTTACTTACATTATCAAGACTAGAAATTGTATTTAGTATTGTTATGGTCAGAATGAAGGAAATACAGCATTTGTCCACATTGCCTAAGCAAGCTAAAATGTCATAAAGTAATTCTACTAATCTTTACATTTTGTTTACAAAACGCAAGAACTGGTTTTACACATTCTCACCCTTCGGCACACTCTGCAAGATGAATGTGAAGAACTAAAAAGAATAAATATCAGTGAAAACTTGTTAACGAGTCAACATTGTAAGTTTCCTAACTTTCATGGATTATTACCGTAGTAATGTTAATGTAGTTGTAGTTGTAGTAGTTTTAGCACTTATCTATATGATCGGTACACTAGTACTAAACAATATCGTCATCATCAACCTTAAATGTGAATGCCGAGTAGATACAGTGTTTTTATAAACAGTGCATGTATTCTGTATATTACGTATCCAGTCATAAATAAATATGTCACGTGTTTGATAATATGTAAGTGTATTTTGATTTGCGAAGGATTCTTTTCTAAATCTGATTAATTTATGGCAGTTTTTAATATTAGAAAAAGCAGTCTTCTAGGATAAACATATTATACCTAAGGAAAAATGAAATGAGCTGAACATTACATTTCATTTGTATAAGCCAGATATAAGAAAGACGTATCATGTAATGCAGCCGTCTCGTCATCTGATGCGAAACCGATTTTAGGTTACTGCTTTTTGATGACCTGCATCTATAATATATTTATAGATTCTAACGAAGGTCAATTTCATAATCAAGTGGGCAAAGTTTAATGTCACCTACGAGATACAATTTCAACTACGTACCTGATTTAATGATTGTGTGGCTATAATCTTTTTATAATAGTATATTATTATTACTTTTCTTCTTCTTCTTCTTGTTCTTATTATTATTATATTTATTGTTATTATATTTCATAACGAGACAATGAAATGTATCAGTGGGAATAATGTAACCATCAATGTGGCGGTACCAACTGCATTATTAGAGTGGCAATATTGCCTGTCCTGCTCATGGTTTTCTCATAAATGAAATATATTTAGGACTGCCATGGACCGTTGGCCGTTATATGATGATTGTACAGTATACATTGACACCATTAGTAACCATTTCACTTAAAAAGACAAAATATGTTAAGCACAACATAATGAATCTCTTCATTTTAGACAATTACTAATCTGTTATTTGACAAAATGATCATTCTGAAATATGCGAAAAATTAATGTCAAAACGTTAATGAATAACTAAACGCTAATCCATGTAGTAATGCAGACATTAATACAAATGGAAAATACTAGAAAATATAAGTATTAGACAATATTTGCATAGGATCAAAGGGCGATGGAAGGATTTAATAATATGTACGTTGAATAGTGACTATACTATGTTAAAATACTCCAGACAAAATGTTTGAAAAAAAATAGCAAACATATTCTGACAGAATTGAGATAATGGCAAATATACAAAGTAAGCAGTAAATATTCTATGTGTAAGCATATATATATATATATATATATATATATATATATATATATATATATATATATATATATATATATATATATATATATATATATATATATTGCTATTCCAGTCTCACAATTTTATATTATCCATAAGTTTAGTATGATTATTTAAGATGTGTCGTACCAGTACCTTGTTTCCAATTATCACGTTGCCTCGAGAGGGTCCCTCGTTGAAAGCACACGGCTTTGAATGAGATCGACCGACCGACTCTCATTTGATCCATTCTGATGATTATTTCAACTCATCTTTATGTTTCGATTAACTGTTAGTAACTTATGTATTACTATATGACGATATTGGATGATGTCTTAGCTGTTTATAGTGTATTTTTAATCAAATAGTGCCTCCCAAAACGTGCTATGCTACTTTGTAATGACGTCGTTCCCAGTCTTTTCAAGTTGCTTGAGCGCGAGATGGTAGCGTTTTTGTTTCTAACCAAAATCGGAGAATCTCGAATGTTTCCGTTGTTTGTTTATGTAAACATTAGAGGTTCTCCTAGGGTATAGAGGGTATAAAAAGCGTTCCGGTCATCGCAGACGAGAGAGACAAAGAGATATAGAGAAAAAGGGGTTAGATAGAGATTGAGACTGATTGCATTGAAATCGAACTGTTCTAAATTTCCTCAGTCATGAATAATTTTATACAGGTAAAATCCCTCTGCAAAAGTGATACATTATTGAAATGACAAAATTCGGATTTGTCCAGATTTTGATTTCTTCCAAATTTCGGATTAGCCCCAAAATTCGGATTTGTCCAGATTTTGATTTTACACAAATTTCGGATAGGAGGTTTACAATTTATTTATATAGTTTAGGTAATTAGGGTTAATACCTGTCTCCAATAAGATTAATCTTTGATGATATAACAACATTAATTTTATTTTATAAAATCTTTATTTAATAAAATCTAGTTCATAAAACCTTGATTCTGAAATTGATGTTTTTTTTTAAAGATGGCTACAAACTTGTGTATTAAACAAGCCACATTGTTGGATATATTAAATGTATAGTCATACAGTATAATTACAATTGTGTATGTCAATGTACTTGTGATATTGTGAATATTTCATAAAAGTAAATAAGAGAGAAAACACAATAAAAAGTAAAACATAATTTTTTTTTGTATTTACTTGTCATAGATATTACACAGTTCTACATTCTCCTCTATAAGCTCTTTTGTCGTTCTAATCTTTTATTGTACAGAAATATCAATGCAAACACCCCAATAAATTGGTTACATTTATTTCACCTCAAGCCAGTACCAGACGAACCCAGAATATGTTATGACGGAAAGAACCTTAGCAAACGGTCGTAACAATATATATATATATATATATATATATATATATATATATATATATATATATATATATATATATATATATATATATATATATGCTTATTTATTACAATTTCGCTTATCGGATGGAACAAACAGCTCTAAGATAAATATGCTTTTGTGGTTTTGCTCGTTCATTATTTGCTGACTTTGTATTCTGTACAATTATTTCTTTTTGTTTTTAACAGCAAACTAACGTCCTGAAACAGTATGGCTGAAAGACGTGACCACAAGATTCCAGACTGATAAAGGTGCTCTCGGTGACCCTATCTTACCTGCTCATTTGACATTTCATATCAGGCGGAAATCACATGATCTGACCTTAAATTTGAGGAGGAACTATGAGATTGATCCAAATGCGGACATTTATGTTTTGCAAAAGATAAATGACGGTTATTTTAATTTGACAAAAGCTAGCAATTTGGAAAGAGAGGTCTGAATTCATTGCATTTCAAGTTGTGTGTTGATGTTACTTATTTTGAAAGGGCTATCCTTGAAATATATGGATAAATTTTAAGTTCCTCAAACCAGTGAATGTTTTGATTTTTAATATGACAGCGGACAAGTACAATCGTAAATGTGATAATGATTAAAAGAAGCAATTTGGCCATTTCATTAATATCACTCAAAGAAATAGTTACGTTATGTAGAAGATAATTTCACAAAACATGTATTTGAATGAATTAAAAGAGACACAGTAACGGTGTTAAATGAAATGAAAACCTTATCAACTAACTCCATCACATTATCTACATAAAACAAAGACAGAGCAATAAGTATACCAATTCAGATATATCATAGGTAAGAATCCATTAATAACTGAGAATGTTATAAGAATATACGATGTTATGAATAATTGTCTCTCATTCCAATGATTAGAAGGATTGTTCGAAACTACTGCAACCAACTCTTGATCCGAATTGTTTAAGGACAACCATCCTGCTTCTAGTTTGTTATTCATGTCAACATATAACTAATACACTGCGTCAAACCTCGCAGTTATGTCAACAGTGCACCACCACAAAGCTTTAACCTCTCAGGCATGTTAAGAAGTTTTAAAACGTTGTTGCGATCCAACTTCAACATCATATAATATCAAAATAGTCTTTTAAACTATATATAATTTCCATAACATTTATACCAACATGTATTTGTATTCACGATATAACTTTACAATGCATCATGTCCTACAATGTTGACACGACCCAGTGTTCGCTAACCGATAACATTCGGACCCAGTTGGTCATTATTTCGGGTGCACAGTTCATTTCAATATATATATTCAGACACTCTCATTTTTCATAGATTAAAAGATTGTGTGTCACCAATTGTACGATGGTATCATTCAAAGATACAAATTAATGTTGCCAACTGAAACTGCAATTACCATCCAAGGCCTTATTAGTGCATTTCCTTATTTTAAATTAGGGATGACATCTAAAATGCTGCACCTACCATCTAAGGCCTACATAAGTGCATTTTCTATGTGAAGTCAGGTATGACGAGTAACAATATGTACAACAATAACTATAAAATTGAAGCCAACGTGATGATTACGTAAGGATTTTGACATTCACTTTTGTTTCCTCAAGCAATGAAGGTTAGCAATAACAACCTAAAATTTACGAAACAGAGATGTCACTCTTAACGGTACACTCATTAAGCTGGCATTTCATGACTACATGCAACACTGCATATCATTGAGTTGATACGCATCAGCTCCATTTGCAAGTTACTTTCAATTTATGCAACTTAAACACGTGTGTCCTTAGAACGTTCAAGATTCGACAGAAACTTCAAAATGTTCAAAGCATGATTTGATCATTTTTTACAGAAAGATAAAAGTGCACACCTCCCTTTGCTATATACCCATCACTGGCTGTCCAACTGATCTATGAACGAACACAATATGTATTCACATTGCTATATTTATTTGCCATGTTTCAATCTAATACCTATATTACCTTACACAGACTAATCTAGAAACATTTGCCTCTCTTCCTAAACGTGTAGTTTACTTGGTGACAGTTAAAAAGAAATTGTACGGACAAAACGCTCTTTCATAGTATGAACCAAAGTCTTGGAACTAATTTCCAGTTCATGTGAAAGAAAAGTGAAATGTCATCTAACTCTACAATGCTCTTTCAACTCACAAATTCACTGCAAGACGACACTTAAATATTGCTTAATTTTTACTGCTTTTATTATTTTTGGCATCTCCTTGTAATTGCATATTGCCTATTTTTGTAATCAAGTTATTTATTATGTTTTTATCTTTTTAACAGTCCTCATCACTATATACACTTATACATATATCATATTTTGACAAACCGTGTCTCAAAACGTATTCGCTTATAACTCTAAACATAAAAATTACTGCTACACAACTGATCCATCACCTGCCATCGAAGACCTACATAAATGCATATTATATGGGAAGTCTGGGATTTCATGTATCAAGCTGCAGTATAAAATGAAATCCTTCTGCAATTACAGCAATGTGTATCAGCAATGATATCCTTACATTTACGCAAACATTCATAAACCTAGGTGTCACTCCTTACTGTACATTGTCATTACAACAAGATGTAATTAATATATGCAAATATACATATATTTTAGATGCTAAAGTCAGCTCTATTGCGAGTTTCCTTCAATGTAAGCAACTAAATTACTAATCACTAGATATGACTATTTTTAAGAACCTGCATTTGCGTCGTCTCCGTATCTACGATGGAAGTCTCATAATGTTTTAATATATAGCTGAACTGATCATCAATAGAGAAAAACAACTGAGCACATCTTCCTTTGCTATGTAAACATCCCTAGTTTGTTATCGATCTATAAACATATCCAATATCTTCGCTTTCCTATATTTATTTGACGGGCTCCAATCTCATTCCTATCTTAATCTACAAAGACTAATCTAGAAAATTACTTCACTCTTCCTAAGCTAGTATTCTTCTTGTTCCCACTGTTAACACGAAGCTATACGGGAAGTATTCTTTTGCATATCACGGCCGAGCTACGTGGCATAAATTTCCCATTGATGTTATAAACGAATAAAAGTGCTCGTCAAACTCACCGATTGACTGCAAAAGATCCTCAAAGAGTACATCAACTTTACTGGCTTAATTAACGCACCGATTGACTACAAAATACTAAAATAGTAAACCATTTTTACTGTTTAAATTATTTTAGGCAAGTTTTTTTAATTTCATATTTTGTAATTTAGTCATTTTGTATGGATGTTTTTGTTATCAACTTCTGCAAATCGCAAGAGCAAACTAAAGAACCGCTTAGAGCACTGTACTAAAACCAAGTTATTATTATCATTATTTTATTATTATTATTATTATTTTATTTGAATTATTATTATTTTTCTTTGAATTATTATTATTATCATTATTATTATTAATATTATTATTATTATTATTATTATTATTATTATTATTATTATTATTATTATTATTATAATAATTATTGATGTTCTTCTTATCATATACCAAACCATCATATTTAATAATTTATACTAAATATTCTGAGTAGCTGTGGATTGTGGAAAATTTACTAGATTTTCTATTGTGTTATACATCTCCGAATTCAAGGATGTTTACTTACATTACATTCGTCATAGATTATCATTATACCGTACACTAACTGCATTTCAGACCTAATATAGTTATTTTTAAGTTATCCTAATTAAATATGATTTATGAATATTTATGTTTAATTGGATCTGTTTAAATTCTTGAAATTGACTAAAATGCGACATCATATTCTCTTGTATGAGATTATGTAACAGCGCGAGCTAAGGCCACGCTTATATTCCACCCAAACGTGCAAACAAATGCGTATATGGTCATATGAGAAGTTGCAATCAAGCTACCGTCAATAAATGATTTTTGTACCTCTCAGACAATTGTTAACATTTAATAAAGTTCTTGCTTTGTGTACTGATTCATGCTATTAACAGTTTTCACACTTTTATAATTCGCTGTAGAAAAACAACTTAAATAAAGCAAATTGTATATTAATGGAATACAATTTACAAGCTTTACAGAAATTATAACCCCGTGTCTTTAAGAAAACTCAAACGTTTTTAAACATCATAACACCGTGTAGATAGGAGATTAACTCTCTAACGGTCCGTACCATCCATGTTTTAAATAAGCT
Organism: Unio delphinus; assembly: GCA_029339505.1. Classification (NCBI taxonomy): domain Eukaryota; kingdom Metazoa; phylum Mollusca; class Bivalvia; order Unionida; family Unionidae; genus Unio; species Unio delphinus. Next base: position 14,074,819 of record JAQISU010000087.1, read on the forward strand.
TTCAAAATTGGTTTAGAATCCTAATATATATCGCACATAAGATTTTCGTCAGATTCAATGAATTAAGTCAAGCAACATATTAAGAAACCACCAATGTAAAAGTGTTACCTAAATCTATTTCTATGTTATATAATCGATTTCTCAGACCTATGTTCTCCATTTATATCATTTCGCAAAAAAGTATTAAGATACAGCATTAGCAAACATATATATTTCCAGATGTATGTTTTATTTCATGCAAACCCCATTTTAAAATACTACTTTGAAACAAAACATCTGCCTGATTTCAAAAGTTCAATATATATATATATATATTCAATTATGGAGATACAATTTTATTGATCACAAATGTTGAATACCTATTGATAGTGCAACGCATTAAATGCTAAGCTTCTTATTTGCTTCTCAGTTCGATTTCTGTATTATCCACATTCTTGATACTAAGAAGATGCAACTTAACGTTGTTCTTTAAAGCATGTCTTACTCATCAATTATATTCCTTTATTCGTAGCCGTCTCCTTGCTAAAATGTTCGTCGCAATCTACATCTTTAACATATGGTGCTCTAAATAATTGCTCATTTTATGCATTCTGTAATTATATTCAAATATATACTATTAAAACACGCATAGATTAAAATGATCATATTTATTTGATAATATCATTGTGGTAGATGCCACAAGCACTTCGAGTGGTTTCAAACCAGCTCTCAACTGTTGCTTACTATAACAGTTAATAAGTTTTGAACGAGATATTTAGGTGACATTGGACATTCATAATGTATCCCATCTCAAAACTAATTTGTATTGTTTGTATGAATCTGACTTGGCAATTAATAAAGACATACGTAGTTTGAAAAACGACAAAATGTCTCACTTTTTATTTAAACGCATACTCATAACTATAAAATTAAAGACACATTCATCTAGTCGCCTTCAAAGGAAACTTGTAAATAATTTCACATACCGTCCTTAATACTGGCTATCTAATCATGCACAAAAATTTTCAAACCTTATACCTTACAAAGCAAGTTCAACACAAAGCTCCCTACCAGAATAAATAATAAAAGTTAAAGTCAAACATTTATAAACTTATATAATACATATAAGCTTACCAGGAGAGGGAGTATGGGGAATACGTGAGCGTCCGATGTATATATATGTATATTATATATATATATATATATATATATATATATATATATATATATATATATATATAGAGAGAGAGAGAGAGAGAGAGAGAGAGAGAGAGAGAGAGAGAGAGAGATAGATAGATAGATAGATAGATAGATAGATAGATAGATAGAGAGATAGATAGAGAGAGAGACCGCATGTGACAATGTAACAAGCTAGCTGTAGTCAGTATATCTTTATCCACAATATATACTGTTTCCAGCGTCTACCAATTACATTTCTATCTACCAAAGTACATTTTCGCGTTTTTATTCATATAGGATGTTGCTTACTACCAGGACAGGGAGAATGGTGCATACATGACTGTCCGCTGTATCAAAAGAGCAAATCAACAGTGTGAGAGAGTTATCGTAAGTGCATTATGTAATTACATTAATTTTAGTACATTATACAGGATTTTTTGAACATCTGCTTTATAACATCTTACACAAACTGTTTCAGGTAGTGCCCTGGTGATTCACAGCAATTGTGTGCTCTAAGCCACACATACCAATGTACTGGTCACTAAAACACTAAAACATGCATGCACTAATGTGTGTCAATTTCTAATTTCTGTTTTCGAATGTTGTCAGCTCTATAGAGTCCACAAATTCAACGTAGTACCAATCTCTCTAGCTAAGTGCCTCAAACATAATTTGCGTCTGCGATACTCACAGCATTAGTGAGTTGAATAGTCAGATGCGAGCGTTTATACACAATTACATACCCATACAGGGTCTCAAGTTTTTTTGAAGTGGATGGGTCGACTAATAAGCGCACACACATTGTCTATGTTGTACTATCACATCAGTTTTCATGCATCATGCACGATTCATTCAATTGCATCTTCAGGGAACGCCATGTATTACGGAGATCTGTATTTAGTAGAAAGCACAGAGTAGAACGAGCGGTACTAAATGATCCATGCGTTATCTATGATGTGTTACATTCCTGTCTCCCTTTACCATGTTTTCCAAAACCTAGAATGGAAACTTACAAATAGAAGACAACAGCTACCAACTTCAACCAGTGGAGACTATCTACTTAGCCGATAACTTGAAGGAAATTTCAGATATCACTGGGAAACGATATCTTCTGCTGGACCAAGACAATATCCAGCTACAAACGTTAGTTGATAATAAAGGTTTCTAATGTCTTATATTACATATTACGTACAATGTTATTCATTACATAAAAAATAAAACACATTCTTTGCATGTGTCTACAAAATGGAATAAAACGTCAATCATTCGGCAAATGAAAATTGGTATTTGCATATGACCAATAAGTTCTCTTTTTTGATCTATGTAACTGTTTTAATTCTAATTGGAACTTATGTCTATTCTGTGGTGGTATAAAGTTCGAGTTAACGACTTTTTTCCTATTGATTAAAATGCAAAAGAAAGTTTAGAAACATCTCTACGATTAAAGTTTTTGTTTCGTTCTCGAAGGACTCCAGCTTCTATCCCTATTGCATGCATATGTTCTTGCTTAGATTTACAGAACATGACATGTCCAAATGTTGAAATAAAACCTGTACCTTATATCCCGGTCTCTCGATATCATAAGGAATATATTACCTTACAGATGCTGTAAATGTTATTAGAACCAACGTAGCAGCAAAACAAAAGGCTCTGTTCAGAGGTTTCACTGGAATGGACAAATGAAACCATTTTCGTCGCTCAGAGTCTAGCTTATCTTCTCGATATGTTACAAATTTACATGATCGAGATAGCATAGCTGAGAACAATTACACCTAAAGAAAATGCGATGATGGTACTATATTATATAATATTAAAATGGTCTGATAGATCATAGTAATCAAAGATAAATTAATTTAGAGAATATTATTTCCAATTATTGTTCCTAAGAATTACACGCCTACAGAAAAAATACATCATAATGCAAAAGAATAGCATTATGCATAGAAGCTATTGTACACACAATTACATTAAGTTAATCTACCTTAAATACTTGAACTATATATAATGTAAATGCTTATATCCTTCCAATTTATATCCGCAGATGACTCTCGCCAGTTAAAGAGTGACTACTATGTCAAGATCGCCGTACTAATAGATTCATCAATATGGGACTTGTAAGTGCCCCCTATATCTATATTGTATGCCTATAATTATCCCAGAATGCACGTTAAACGTTAACATAATGATAATTTGCGAACATGATGTTTATGTCGCTCGCTGGTGTTTGAAATTTATAAATACGTTTGACTGATATGTGAGTTCATGGTTCAGCCTTCCTTACAAAAACGTAGATCGTTTTAAAAGAGCGCTTCTGACCCAAATCATCTTAATTTGTTGTAGAGTATTGTTGTAAATAAGGTTGTGATACACAAAATATTGATTCCTGCTTGACGGTCGGTAACTAAATTAAGGTAAAAAAAAACAATAAGAATTGGAAGTATCAGAAATTAGAAGTATTAGATGTTAAACAAACTTGTGGATTTGGAAATTGAAATTGAGAAGAGATGCAATTCAATATGAAGCGATAGATAAAGTCGAGAATTACAAATGCATAACAAAATAGGAAATACAACTGAAAGTCACCTATTAGAACTTGCATGGAAATCAAATTCCACCCACATTAATAGTATTTATATTACCTGACATATTATGCAAGAACCCCATTTTTGAAAAAGAAATGGATGCTTAATTTGTTCATCATTTGAACAAACACTGAATACATTAACATCAGGAATAAAGAGTTAGATTTTATTATTGCAAACTGTCCTCATAGGAAGAAAGAAATGTATATTCAAACAGCAAACAAAGCCAGATGAAATTGACTAATTTTACAATGATATACAAGTATGCGATTGAAAATTATATATATATATATATATATATATATATATATATATATATATATATATATATATATATATTTGTTAGTAAAAATATGCAAACCGACCGACTTACTCCTTCTGATAATAGGTATGTACTACTAAAATTCGTTAACGCCGACAGATTTTAATTCGCTGATAAAATCAACTGCGACAACTGATTTGCTAAATCTAATTGGGTATTTACTACTGAATATATAGTGCGAATGTATTGATTTTACAATAATATACAATTACGTGACTGACGAAGAGTAACATATTTGATTTATAAATAATTTGTGAATACTGACAGATTTAGTAATTCTAATAGGGTAATTGTTAGTGAAAATAGTGCACACCGACCGATTTACTAATTCATATAGGGCATGCACTACTAAAGTACTGAATATCGTCTGATCTGGTAATTCTGATATATGGTATTTACTCTAAAAATAAAGATTTTGTTTCGATTTTGTGTGGTACAGTTTCAAAATTATTATAATTCTGAATCGAACATAACTTTGCGTTTAAGATTTTATAGAAGACTTATTTATAATATGTCTCTAGATAAATCGATTAGATTAGTGACCGGGTCCGTGAGATTGAAATTCAATATTGTTAGTAGTGAATTATGACATCGGATATATTTAGTATTAACTGGTTCTTGTATGATCAAACTTCCAGGAGATACTCGAGGAGTGAAAGTATCTGATAACATTAATTGGATCAGAAACAACAGAGGTTATATTTACTGTTTTGGGTGATATACGTCTAGCACAAGCAATTGGATCAGTAATGTATCTAAGAATAGTTGCCGGTGGTAGTGGTATTCTCCATGCAACAAGTATTTCAGAAAAAAAACCACATCGATGATAACATTGGTGGATTTTTGTAAAATACAGGTGCGATTACCCATGAAGTTTATATTGTGGTAGATCGACTTCTGATATCGAATCCATCTCACAAATTATTTTATCCTTTTGAGGTGGAGAATCTTGATAGGAAGGCGCTTGCTTTGAAGATTTTAGTCACTTATTTATATTTTGTTTTTGTTCCTCTTTTGGCCTCTTTTGTTTTTCCATTTCTTGTTGTTCTAGTTCTTTATGTTTACCATTTACTCCATTTACCGCATTAAGATATTTTATATACGATGCACGTTTTGCATCGATTCGACTTGTATTAGTTCTAATTTTATAAAATACATCAGTCCAGTGTTGCATATCTTTACATTTTGTTTTCCATTTCATAAATCGTAACAACAAAAGCTGGACGAAATTTTGAATCAGTTTTACTGATTTCCGAAAAAGCATCTTCAGTAAATGTATTATCTAATTCTTCGACTATTTCATCACTTTTGTAAGGACCAGATTAAGGTCATCATGGCTGAGTTCTTGCCGGTTGAGGTACTTCACCAGGAAGATTTTGTAAAGGTCTATATGTTTATTCAGTAATTATTTGCTATTTGTTTCAAAATCAGGAATAAGATCCATTTTTTTTTGTTCACCTTCCTTTCCAAATATAACTTCTTTGGCAGTTGCAGCAATATGTTTAAACAATTGTTGAGAACCAAATTGAAATTCTTGACCTTTATTATATTTTTTGTCTGACAGAATCACGATGGATATAATTTTTTTTAATTGCCGCTAGTCCTTCTTGTGCTAAAGGGGTAGTTAAAGATCCTACCCTTATTGATATATCATATGATTTAATTCGTTGCACAGAAGGGGAGTGCCATCGAATGAGGCGTCATCGAGTAAACACAAGCGCATAACTAAACAGCCAAAATGACAAAAACTGTAATAATATTAACTAACCCGTGGGTGAAACACTCGGTTAGTTAGAAGCTATTTTTGTTTTGCTGTTCTCGTTCTGGTTTAGGTTTTACAGGAATGGTCAGTTTGGTCAATATCTGTCTCTATTAAGAGGTGGATTCACCCTGTACGCTGTTGCTTAAACGATAAGCTTATTTTAACTAGTGATTCATCAGAGAATAATCCTCTTCATCATGACTCTGCTTTTAAATATACTTCATCACATGTTTGTAAATTAGAATGAAACAATCCCCACCCTAAACAATCGACAGTAAATTTAAGGAATCTCGCAACAGATGGAAAAATATGTATGTTGACAAGTTCTGGAATGTTTATAGATTTTTGTCAAAATACGTTTATATTTTGCTTCAAAAACCGGTACCTTTAATCATTACATTATTTGCTGAATTTTATAAAGCTTGTATGGTTTGGATTGTTATGTTAATTGTTACGATGTAATCGTAACAGTCACATATTAGTACTTTACAGTCTCGGTCTCATACGACTTTATACAAATACCTTCCTGTGTTCTCTTAGTGTACGACGTAATGGTACGTCATGTTAGATTGTGGACAAGGTGCATAATATAAACTTATCTTTATAAGTGTTTGTTTTTAGGTGCAATGAGAAAGTGCTCTTCTCCTGGGAGTAGAATGCGGCTTTGTCAACATTCCTCTTCAATTTGAACATTTGCTGTCAGGCTTACACTCAAGAATATAGATAGTCGGGCGTTCACTTCATTACCAATGAAATAAATGTATGTCCTTGCAGGGAATCATTCATCACCTATGAAATTATTGTAGATACTTGCTGGCAATTATCTAGCTGGAGATACGGTTATTGAAAATCCCTTTGTAACTAACATGCATTGTACTGATCACAACGTTGATCCACTTGAGTTAAAACATTTTCCTTAATATCCAGATAGCGCAATGACAATAACTATGAACTCGTGTTCGTGAGAGTGATATTGACCGTCAATTTGTCCTTTAGCTGACATATTATGGTTGATCTTTAGATGAGGTCAATTGTACTATTGCAAATTATCATTCCGGACATATTGACCACACGAATGTAACTGGTCTAAACATTCTCACTATTGACATAAGAGTTGCGAAAGACGATGACTAATTGTTTAGCAGGATAAAGATCCTGAGATCTAATGCTTAATTATATGCGAACGAATTGGGTCCTTGTGACAAAATGGAAAGCAGATGTGTTACGTACTAATTACTAGTGATCAGAGAGCATTTAAACTATTTTCTCAATGTTATGGCAACGTGAAATGTTTCAAAGAGCCCATCACATTATATGAGCTGCTTACTAAAATTCGTTTCCCAAGTTCTTTCATCATGTTTGTCCCTTCGTCGGTAATTTAAGGTGACGTTTACAAATAATGTAAACGTTGTTTTAAAATAGCGTAAACCAAGATTCCAAAAGCCCATTTACAGTATATACCTGCATTGATGGATAGTTTCGCAGTATGCTTCGCGATCCCTTGAAAAAGGTATAATGAGACAAACAATACATATTGACTACTACATGCACGTTCACAAGATTTCATAGTAATTTGATTTGATATGCATCAACATTGTAGTCATCGTAAAGGCTTTCATAGCGTAAGTTGCACGTTTCGACCTTACCATATTAGGACAGTGTCATCAAAGGTCAAATTGTCAAATCGCATCTGAAATGTCCAACGTTAGACCAGATTTCCGCATCCACAAATTTATATTCTTTTTATATCACGCTGAAACTTAAGGGGCATTGGAATCATTGCATCAAACTGTATATAATGGGATTCAGTCTCATTGTTATTTTACCGTTAAACATTGGGATAGGACGATGATGCTAATTTGCTGGTGTTCCTTGATAGGAAAGTCAGTACATTCACAATCTAAAGCATACCTATATATCAACGTATGTCAATGTTAATATTGAGAAAGTTTCTTGACGTGTTTATTCATTTATGAGCTTAGCTGCAATCAATAACAATGTGACCTATCAAAATGTGATAGATTGCAACGACAATCATTTATAAATTATCAATACGATTAATGATCAATCCAGTATAAAAATCAACATGAATATGTTTCAGAGCTTTAAATTATCGCGACTTGAATTGAGATTAAACAGACAAGAACTTTGCAAAATATACTCATATCAAACAATCACATAAACGTGCAGTGCATAATACTTACTATGGTAATTTCTTTCCTGCAACATACAGCATTTAAAGAAATTTTTTGAAGTTAGGTCTCGTTTATGTCACCGATCATGGAGATTATACATGATCACATGCACAAAGATACAATATTCATTAATTTTATCTCTAATTGAAGATATTCTTTTAGAGACAAAACCGCGGATCCACTACGTAAATCAACTGAAGTGCAAAAAAGGATAAGATAAGCTTTCTCACACATTATTAACGATGTAAGCAATGAATTCTCATCGAATCAACACATTGACATTATGTTCATTTGTATAGTGCGTAGTATAGAAGATTTGTTGTGTTTCATCCTGCATTGGTTGTTCCCTTCGTGTGTGTTGGTTCGTCTCCTAGTTTTGGAAGCGAAAGCAATTGGATTTATTCTCAGTTGTTTTGTCCCGCTGTTGAGACATAAATTTCTTTTGAATAAACCGCAGTCACGTGACCGCTTACACTACGACTAATACTCATTATTTCAATTAAATGACCACACCTTGAGTCTAGATACTACATTGTGCTCAAGACTGAACGAACTGGGTGTTCATTCATCATTTCTTAAATGTAAACGGAAGCGAAAATAGAAACGTTCTTTCAAAGCCGGCCGGCGTAGAACAGAAAGAAGAATTCCAGTATCTCCCTTTCGCCCGTAACGGATAAACAACTTAAAAAATCTGCCGTTAATTTCAATAACCTGGTTCAAATTCCTCTTAAATCGTCGACCGTTGAGTCGACTGTCACAGGGATACCACAACGTATTGCATCATTCAACGCTCAGTCAGTAGGTTCACCGGAAAAGCACACAGCAATTGTTAATTTTATCAATGAGCAGAATATTGACGTCTTCTTCCTGACAGAAACATAGCTACATTACTTAGGTGATGAATGTAAGTGTGCGGATTTAACACCCAGCCATTACTCCATCTAGTCGTTCCCCCGCAAATCTGGCGGAGGTGGAATAGCTGTAATTACAAAGAATTCCATGATCAAATGCCTCAAGTACAACACAATCTTCAACTTCTACCACACATCGTTTGAACTAGTCCAAACAACTCTCACACTGGAACAAAGGTCAGTCCATATTTTTCTGTCTCTGCATCCTCCTCCTAGTAAAAAAAACAAGCTGACTGAATCTCTATTTTTGGAGCAGTTTCCAAACTTCTACAGTATGGACATTTGATAGGTGGCAACCTAATTTATCTTGGAGATTTCAACTTTTGCTATGACTGTACTGGTAAACCAAACATGTCAAAACTCCTAGATTCCATTCATGTTTTTAATCTTAAACAGTCAGTTAATCAGCCTACCCATAAACTTTGTCACATTTTAGACTGGTTCTTTATAGACCTGATGATAATATTCTGCAATCAACTCTTGTATCCCACGAACTTGCATTGGATCACCTTTGCCTTTTATGCCCTCTCGACGTACCAGTCCCTAACCCTCAACCTCTATTTGATACTAAGCGAAGCAGATAAATATAACCATATTCATGAATGACATCCAAAAAAACCTAACAACTTTCTTACATCCAACAGCAGAACAACCTGATAACTGCCTGCGTTCATTGCTTGAAAAACATGCCCCATCCACCAAATGCAGAGCATCAAGACAAAAAGTCTTCTCCTTGGTATAGCAGTGTTAGGGACCAGCTTCGCACTGCTAACAGACATCGCCGAAAACCAGAAAGGCTTTGGCTTTCCATCAGATCAACTATTCATAAAGCGTACGAAGCCGCTAAGAAGAACATCACTTAGTCCATTTAGGCAAATCATCCCAATATAGTTCTAAGATCACGGAGAGTTCCAGCTGCAAAGAGCTCTTCGAGATAACTTACAATGTCAAGGAACAAATGTACACCACTTCCACCGACCTACTCTCCACTAGACCTAAGAGACCAATTTGCAAATATCTTCAATGACAAAGTTCAAACCATTAAAGATTCGTTTGACAGCACAATTTCAACTGATTCGTCACCATCCATGTTTGATGCAGAATTTCAAAGACAACCGTTAGGAGTATTTGAACCTGATTATATAGAGTTAGTACGGACAATCGTGATGAAAGTGCACCAACGTCTTGTGAACTTGATCCAGTGCTTAGAACCAATATTGCCTACACTAACTGATGTTATTATTATATCTCTCTCATGGACGGAATTCCCATCATTTTTCAAAACTGCCATCGTAAAGCCACTGCTGAAAAAAACAACACTGGACCATACGATTGAAAGAACTACCGCCCAGTTTCTAATCTCCATTTCATCTCAAATATCTTAGAAAAGGTTGTTATAACTCAACTTGTACCTCATCTGAATTCAAACAGTCATTTTATCAATGTACATTATGCAAATCGCCCTTGCCACAGTACGGAAGGTACTCTTCTGAAAGTATTTAGTGACATTCTCTCTGCGTTGGATAGTGGAAAGATTACAGTATTCACTTTGCTGGATTTATCTGCAGCATTTCACAAAATAGACCAGTATATATTACTTCACCGTCTGCAGCATCCATTTGGCATTCAGAATATAGCTTTACAGTGGTTAAGGTCCTACTTAGTCAACAGGACTCAAATTATATTTGCAAATGGAATACACTCCAACCCAGTTGTCGTATGTTATGGTGTTCCACAGGGATCTGTTCTTGGACCTGTTCTCTCATTTTGTACACTCAGCCGCTCTCAAGTAGCATAGATCATCACCCAATGTCGCACCAATTGTACGCTGATGACACTCAAATTTACAAGTCTAGCCAACCAACTGAAGTTGATGCAAACATCCATGCAGTAGAGAAGTTCATTTCGGATGTGAAATCATGGATGACATACAACAAGCTACATATGAATGATGATAAAACTGTAGCTATTCTGATGACAACACAAAGACTTTCTCCTTCACATCTTTTATCTCAGAAAATAAATATCAGCAACAGCAACATTACAGTATCCTAGTCAGTACGGAATCTAATTGTTACTCTTGACAGTACATACACATTGCACCAACATGTCATGAACATCTGCAGAGCAGCATATCATGAATTGAGACGCATCAGTTCCATTCGTAAATATCTTTATGTTGATGCCAGGAAAGCACTTGTGTGTTCATTAGTACTTTCAAGACTGGACTATTGTAACTCAATTATGTCTGGTTCATCACAATATTTACTCCAGAAACTTCAAAACGTTCAAAACAGACTGCACGGATCATCTTTAGAGTACCTCGATCAGAGCACACCTCACCACTGATATGTACCCTACATTTGCTATCAATTCGATACAGAATCAAACAAAAAATATATTATATTTGCTATATTTCAATCACAGACTATAGTCCAACATACCTATCCAGCCTCACCCATGTGTATATACCAGCTAGATAATTACGCTCTTCTTCTGATATTCGTATACTCATAGTTCCCAAAGTGAAAACAAAGTCATTTGGACAACGTTCGTTTGAATACTAGGGCCTGGCGACGTGGAAAGAATTTCCCATTGAAATTACACACAAAGACACAGTGGTCCCTTATTAAGAGTGCTCACAAGACTCACCTATGTCGACTTCTGTGACACACTTAGAGACCTAATCATGTTTTGTATCTTATATATTTTCAGCTGTTTTATGTTTTCCATTTTCATTGTTTTTGTTATTTGTTGTTCTGTAGTGTAGTCATACCACAATTGATGGTGTAAAGCCATTAGAGCTTTTAAAGATTGGGTACTGTACAATGTCCACATTATTATTATTATTATTATTATTATTATTATTATTATTATTATTATTATTATTATTATTATTATTATTTGGAATCGAAAGATACGTGATCCAGCAAAATACACAAACTCTCTTTAAGATGAGAGAAAGAGGGTACATTTTTGTTTCTCTCGTACGCATTTAACCGAATGGTATTTCTTCAATACAAAGCTCACAAAGTCTAGTTATTGTAACTTTTTATATGTATTTACAATACAAAGGCAGTAAACATACTCATATGTAACCCGACCTACACTGTATAGCATTCGGTTTGATAAAGGTAGTTATACTTTCACCACGTCATCCATGTGGGCAATGTTGATAATATTACTGTCCTGTTTAGTGAAGGATAGATAGATATATAGTTAGATAGATAGATAGATAGATAGATAGATATATAGATAGATAGATAGATAGATAGATAGATAGATAGATAGATAGATAGATAGATAGATGGATGGATGGATGGATGGATGGATGGATGGATGGATATATAGATAGATAGATAGATAGATAGATAGATAGATAGATAGATAGATAGATAGATAGATAGATAGATAGATAGATAGATAGATAGATAGATAGATAGATAGATAGATAGATAGATATATAGATAGATAGATAGATATACTAAGTAAGATAGATAGATAGATAGATAGATAGATAGATAGATAGATAGATAGATAGATAGATAGATAGATAGATAGATAGATAGATAGATAGATAGATCGATAGCATCATGTAGTGCTATAACATACTTATTGGGATTAATATATTATCCATTTTTACGAGTAGGTCAGATTAGATAGCGACATAATTATACATATTTCACTGTATGTGCATATGTACCGTCGGCGTTAACTTATGTGTTAAACATCATCCAAACAGGTTCTTGATCGAGCAGTGTATGTTTCTGTTTCCGTTAAACGCCATTTCCATGTGTATCATATGTATCATATCGAAGTGATAAGCAGACGGATCTAATCTTGTTTGATAACATGATGATTAGTCTAAGTCCTCTTATCACAGAAAAGACATATTGTTCTAAATTTACTTACAATGATCTTTGTATATTTTGTGTGTATATTTTCTCGCTATCTCTCAGTATCTGTATGTCTGTCTCTCTGTGTGTGTCTCCCTCTCTCTCTCCCTTTATGTCTCTGTGTCTCTCTCTCTATGTTTGTGTTTGTCTCTCTGCATCTCTGTCTCATTCTCTCGTTCTGTTCTGTCTCTCGGTCTCCTCCCTAGTATTGTCTTTCTAAGGAACATATTTATTTCAGATAATTATTTATTTCGTGTGGTTATCACCACAGAGGAAAGCTTAGTCTAAGATATGGAATCAAATCTTTGAGGTACTGGACCAATAATGTTTCAAATGCATTCATTGGCACATAACGGCTTGAATATTAATATTAACTGGCAGGGATAAATGCAAAGAATACGTATCTTTTGATGGATACTGTTGAAATAGTGCTACTGTTTCAGATGCTTACATACATGCTGCTGATCAGTTGACTAGTTTCATGAAACATAACATTGTTAAAAATTTGGTAGTAACTGAAGATTTGCTTTATAGTACTTTTGCATTGAGTATGTTTCACTTTCGTTTCGGAAGAAGACATTTTTACGATGTACAAACTAAGACTGTACACTAAGTTTTTCAGTTCTGAAAGAAGATTATGTTAGTAACGAATAAGTTGTGTGGACTATTATGATTACGCGACAAGATTACGGTCAATTCAAAATGACTCAGCGTGTGATAGTGTTTTCATTATATATATATATATATATATATATATATATATATATATATATATATATATATATATATATATATATATATATATATATATAGATATATATATATATATATATAAATATATATATATATATATATATATATATATATATATATATATATATATATATATATATATATATAAAAGCTACGTATGATACTTATATTTAATTACCGTGATGAGCATTTGAACTTACGTAAAGGAACTTTAATATATATCTAGTTGTATCTTGGTGTTTAGGGCCCATTTCATCCACCCTGGGGTAAACATATATCGCTGTTTACTATCGTTGCATCGGCTTTATTAGTAGCTATAGTCGTATACCGTTATAACATACTCTTACCATTCCACGCATTTATATATTCGTTGACATTGTAGGAAGTTTAATGTTTAATAATTATATTTCGCGTGCAAAATACAATAATCTCTGATGCATTAATCAGGGATCTTGCATAGATGAAAACATATTGTAATCTTTCTGTTCAGAGTAACTGATAAATATTCAATTGTTTTTTTTTTTCACTTTGTTCCATTCAGCTATGAGCATAATGAATGGAATATGTAACGTGATCTTACGAGTTTCGGTTATCCGTGTAGCCCATTATGCTCTTGCTGTGCATGTCTCTCTTTTACGCAACGAATATAAGCTTGGACACAAGTAAGTCAATTAATGGTGTTCTAGTCGTCTAGCCAATTTACCATCACTAACTTAGTTATTATACTGCACCGAGTAGAATTTCTGACTTCTACATGATCATTCGTCGTTACGGTAAATTGGCGAGGATATTTATTCCACCAACGCCAACTCATTAAACAATTGCAACTCGCGCAGTGAATATTCTGTTGGTGTTTCAGTGTAATTTTTAATTCGGCATCAATGTCAAATTCTCGTTTATACTTTTTATCCTGCAGTTTATAACCATATAGTTTTTTCTGATTACATCATTATAGTCTAAAACAATTCTTCGAAGTTTATTTATTCTTCGTACTCTGGAAACTGCAAGATAAACTAAATTTGACGACTCGATGTGATTATCTACCATCTAAACAATTGTATCGGATATAGTTAATCCCTTTGAAGTATGTATCGTCGCTGCGTAACCTAGCGTCCATGTGGATTTAACAGCGCATAATGCATCTCCGACGACATTGATATCAACCAGCACAATATCATTTAACACTAAAATCTGTTTTTCATTTTGCCAAGGAATATCAACTTCGATATTCTGTTTTCGTGTATCCTTGGGTCTATAACACAGCGGCGATGAAAGTGTTGCAAATTTTTCTTCATGCAATCCAAGTAACTTCATTTGAAGTGTGTCTCTGACTAATTTTCTACATGCTACTATCAAATCGATTGGTCTTCACGCTTCCCAGAAATCATTTAATGGTGTTTCCAAATATTTTTCAAGGGCTAGTTCACATTGGATTCTATCCGGTTGTAATCTGATTATTTTTTTTAACTCGCGTAATTGTTCATCAAGTGCTCTGTGGTCGGTATTAATTACTTTATAACAGTCTACAAAATTATTTAGTCAATCATGTGGGAATAAACCGACAAATGGTGGTGGTTGGCCATGATCGTCACACATTATCACTTTCGTATTCGCTAGTAATAACCACTCGCTAAACTTTTGTAATATATCTAACGATACCGTGCATATTTCATCCCAAATAATGACGTCATGAATAAACTTCTCACATATTCGATCAGGATTCCATTCGTCATCTTTCCACAGAAAGAAACTTCATAAGCGCTTGCATTAATTTCTTTCTGTTTCATCTCTCTTGCAAGTGTGTGTGTGTCTGTGTTAGCACAATCATGTTTGATTTCCCCCGAAATAATTCAATCGCACGAGTCGTCTTTCCTGACCCACTACAGCCGTTTAAATAAACTGTTTTATATTTACATATTGGATCAGATATCGGCTATGCATTAGATAGTTCTGATTTCAGATTATTGTTCAGGTAGTTATCTTCAATCGTAGCATCTTCTGATTTGAAATAATCATGCAGCATGTCCCGCTTAATTCTCCATGATCCCAACTCTCGTCGCAATTTGTGAATGCATCCACTGCTTCGCTGTGTTTCGCGTTTATATAAAATTAATCAGTGGCTAATCTAACCGCAGGGTGAGGAAATATATTTATCATTGAAAATAAATTGATATAAGCATAAGCCAGCATAGATGCCCTTAAATGTATATACTGAAGACTGCGTCCGTCATAATAAGTAACAACTGTATCCAATTTGGTTCATTCGGACAAGAAAGCGTCTTTACGATTTACATATATACCCTTAGATGTTACATACGCGATTACAAAATCGTATTCAACGCTATATATAATCAGCCGCGAAGAAAATCTTGTATTGTCGTATTTTCCACCCTGAGTGAATTTACCGATTAATCTTCTACCGAGTTCTTTCGCTTGTTTATTTTTAATTTAAAATAACTATTTCATGATATATTCTTCGTCGATATCAGGGATTTGTTTTTTGTTTTCGCTGATTATACTATCTAGATTAGGTTGCGGTAACCAAACCTCAGTCTGCGCTAGATATATATAATCGCTTCGCTGACAATCAGCGATATCAGCATTTTAGAATCAATCTTATACCGCAATAGCACTATTGGCATCCAGTGATTTTCAGAGATGTGTCATCCTATCCAAACATAACAGCACGGATGAAGTCTTGTAGCCAATTCAAATGAGCGAATTCGGTTAAATCAAATCGGGCAATGGTCCATTAATAGCAACACGGGCCATCTCGTGTGTGGAATATCCAAATCGCTTGAAGTACTCAGCACATTCTCCGTACCCGAGAAAACTCCCGGGATAACACGCGACCATATCAACCAAAATAATAGCTTCAGGGTCATATTTTGTATTCCATAAACGTTATATTCGATGCAGCTTGATTTGATATCTGATTTCTCGCAAAATGACCTGCATTTGTAAAACAATCTGTTAATAAATGTTTGTCGTGTTCTGTTGAAAAACCACTAGCTAGTTTTTAATCGCGTCATGGAGGGCTTCAGTTCCGTATAATTCATCGTTTGGTGTTACAAATTGACCGAATTTTCCCACTTCGTTTTCAAAACTGTGAAGTAACCACACTGACAGGAGTTTTTACTTAACTGGCAAATAAAATCGGATAAATTCTCCTCAGAGAATTCTGTGGAGAACTCCGCGTGTATATATTTTAATGTTCTATCTCGTGAAATATTGTTACCTCAGGTGTCCACTCGTGTTCGTTATGGTCAATACTTTGATTGGAGCGCCATTTTATTTATATTTCGATTCGTGCAATTCTTCTCCTGTTATCATCATTATGGTCATTGTAAATCATAATGATGTTTCCAATTTTGTTATATCCTGGATATTTGCCTCCTGCTCCTTCATTGTTAATCCCCATTCATTTATTTTTTTGCGTCTTAGATCGTGCAATTTATTTCCACGCAGCGCATTGTGAAGTGTTCTATTATTCGCTCTGCAAAACAATTCATTCTTGACGAATATTTAATGGGTTTTAGCTTTTCAATATTCGTTTCATGATTTAACGGATATATCCCACAAACAACTGCTGTTACAGGATAAGATCTTCCGTAATATGGTTTGTCAATTCCAGTCAGAATTTCTAGTTTGGAATCTCGACTCACAGTGACAGTTCTTTTATCTTTCAAGAGTGGGTCAAATTTATCTCTGATAATCCAATCTCCCGTGTCTGAACGGATAATGAATTTCACTCTAAAATATGCTTTTTCTTGTCAAGATGTGAAATTAGCACTGCTGCGCTTTCGTTGTTCACGAATAAAAACCAACATGTTCTATCATTTATTAGACTTTTTGGTGTATCAGAGACTCTATCGAGATTGAATTTAGCATTTTTCCAAGGCGCGATTTTCGACAATCTCTCGAACTCCATCATATTATAATTAAAACTAGTATTTAAATAAGAAATTTATATATAATGAATAATTGCAAAAGGCTTATGATATCATCAGTAACTCCGTGTAACAAATCATGCAGAATGAAATTCTGTGGGTATCTTATGCAAAGCTTTTGTCGAAGACGTTGTTGCCCTTGTATACAATGTGGGGTAGGGGTGAGAGGAAAATCGCAGATGTGTTTCGGTTGTGGTGGTAAGCGAAACAGAGAGTAGAAACATTATTATGATAAGAGAATTAAAAACTGCATCAAAGATTCCGTCAATGACTCTGACTGTACCCCTGACCGAATCATAAGAACTCTTCAAGATTACATTAATAGACACTTCAAGCAAATAATAATTTAGACAAATATTATTATAGTGTATACATGAACCAAGATTTTCATCCACATCCTTTGATCAGCAATTACGAGGCATCACGTGATGGTATTATTAGACAGTGCAGACTGAAGAACTCAGTTGGTGTTGTGAGTAATCTGGAGTATTTGAGGTTTGGTGGAAATAAAAACTATCATAAGTATCGTTTCGTATATGAATGTTATATCGGATTGATCAAGGATGGTTTTGTTATTGATCACATAAATGGTATTAGGACTGATTATTCTTTATCAAATTTACAAGCTGCTACACAGAGTGTGAATACCAAACTAGGATAAACTAGTAATTATAAAACTGTTGCAAGGAGACCTGTAAAATAATTCAATACGGCAACTAATAAAGAAATGGTATTCCAATCAATGAATGAAGCCGGTAGGTATTTTGATATTTGTATACCCTCAGTACAAAGAGTAACAGAACGAGTACAAAATTCGGTTTTCTCAAACATGACTGGACAATAAATTAAATTTTCATACGTCCAAATTCCATTTTGCTCTGTGTATAGAACACAAGCAGGAATAAATCGTACGGGTATGTCGGCATAGCAAAGAGTTTCCTTCAATTGATACACGTCATCTAATCACAATGGTTTTCATTGGTTGATTATAATTATCACAATTCTCAAAAGGATAATCAATTATCTGTTTTTCTTAGAAAACGAATCAAATACGCAGTATTTACAAACAATTGTATTCTTTTTTTTTCTTTTTTTTTATCTTTCAAGTTTTCGGTTCTGTTTCAATGTTATCACTAATCAGTATTAAATACACGAAAGGTATGTGGATTCATTCATTATCATGTGCTGTCCTATAGAATTCAGATTCATTCATTCAAAACTACGCCGTTGACGTCATTCATTGTATATAATCCATTCATTGTACATTCACACCTGTTCGCTATTGACTTCCGACAATCTGTATTAAATTACATACCTATTATATTCAAAGTGTATACATGTATATAAGTACAGTTAGCGCATTCGTAACTCGTTGCGGTTTCGTCCTGAAGCCCATGGTTCAAATCACGTAATAGGCATATTGTCAACGGTACTGACAGATGGTTTAAATTGGGGGGGGGGTGAACACCCGAAATTCAAATTGTGAAACCACCATGCCTACCACACCGTGTCACGGTCTGAATGACTTTTTCATTCAACCCAGGGTGACTTTGTGGGGGGTATGGTGATTTCATAATTTGAGTGTCATTATCATTCATTGACTCATTCCCTCATTTATTCATTTATTGTTATATGTAGTATCGTCTTGTGCTGTCCTATACGATTTGTCATAAAACTCGAATTGGGGATTTTTTTATAATACCACATCATTGACATCATTCATTGTATATAATCCATTTATTGTACAACCGCCATATACACTCGATTGGGGTTGTTTGTATATCTGTATACATAATTGTCCTGTACTGTCCATTCGCCAAATATATCGTCTTTTTTGTCTAACCCGTTATTTGACGAATTAGACCCACTCGCGGGAAATATGTTTCGTGATACCTCTGGGCCTGGTTAGATGTGAAGACACCTGACTAGACCCCATGATATGTATTTTCGTATATATGTAACCTCTGGGCGTGTCCGATGTGGATGGCCCCTGAGGCGACCAAATGGGGTTCATCATATATAATTGCATAATATCTCTGGACGTGAGTAAAATGTAATAATACAATTTGCCACGGACGGGAGTTCATACATATCATCATATATAATCGCATAATATCTCTGGACTTGCCAGTATGTAAAAGTACCACCCTATCACAAACAGAGTCTATTTTTGAAAAAAAATATTAGTGTATTTATTGTATTAGAAATATATATAATTATACAATATAAATCTTGAAGTAATCAATGATTTCATAACTGAAATTTCAAATTTAAAATCTAAAAAAATACAATTATCAGCTCAATTAAACTGTGATCAAATTATTTCAGATTTCCAGGACAAATTATGAACAACAAATATGTGCTGCCAGAAAGATACGCGCTAATATAAACAATCCAGAATTCTATCCGTGACTCCCTTGTATTATGTAATGACGTTAGTGTGTTTGTCCCGTTATTTACCATCGTGGATAAAATAAGAAGGGAACTAGGGCGGAAATACGAAGTGAAAAGGGAGGTTAATTCAAAAATCAGAAATATAATGGTGTTAATTCAAAAATATGAAAACTCTTTTTCGGATACCTCAGTTGTAACAAACGCTTTTACATGTATACAGCGTTAGTAAAATTCTCACTATTAATACTTCACTGCATGGACAGATGTTGCAAGTATACAATAAAATGGACATGTATGTAAGTTCAACTGTAAAGGCGGTTCAATCAATACCGGCTTTGAAATTATATTACTGGTGTTTATCAATGAACGCGTTGCTACAAGGAAGTAAACTAAAACACTATGTCTGGAAATGTTAGCAAATTAATAAATAATGCAGTAGATCATCATTGACAGCCAGCAAGCAAAACGACATCGCAAATATGATAGCGGAAGTGGCTTAAAACCACGACCGAAATCACGATTTAGATCAAGGAATATATAATAAAATGTTTAAACGGACACCTGATCCAACGTTTTATATGGATTCCCCAGTGCGCAAGGATTATTCGGTACCCTATTATCAATTATATTCCTATCATGCAATATAACCTGATCTTCGAGGAAGAATTGAACTTCAAGTCCATGATACCAGTAAATACATACTACCGTGTGAAGCGTTCATCAAATTAGAAGGAGAACTTATACGAACATTGACACAGCATATACAATTGATAATCAAGATGGTTTTGTTAATAATGGTATCAGGGCGCTATTTGAGAGTGCAAGATATCTCATCGATGGAAGAGAAATTGAATTCATTGAGCGTGAGGTTGATATTGCCACAACAATAATAGGGCTAGCAATATATTCCGACGATTATACAGGATCGGCAGGCCCTTCTATGATGTGTACAAAGGATGCTAAAACTACTACAAGAACAAATCAATTTGTTGTAAGACGACCAACAAATAATGCTGGTAATGCTAATGCTAGTGTTGAGAATATGATTATAGGTAATGAAGCTAATTTCAACCTAGGAGGTGCAACACGTATGTCAATATTTCATGAAACGGCGTAAATCATTTTCATGCGCGATTCCACTACATCATATATTTGGATTTTGCAGAAATGTCCGAAATGTTATCTATGGAGCAAAGCATACAGTAGTACTTGTGCGAAAGGGTGATGATAATAACGCAGTTTGGAGAATTTCAACGAATCTTACAAATCCCAATGCTGATACCGGTAAAGTTAGCACTCGGCGCAGAAAAGCGACTACTATAATTTATGGATCACGGAGGAAAATCATTACTAAGTCGGCTAACAACAACAAACGATACTAAGCAATCAGCTGTTAATGGTATATTTACATGGAACCTAGCATCACAAGAAGGTGTTTCAGCTCCGCGTCATATATTTATTGCGTTACAGGATATGACGAGAGTTGGCGATCAACGCTTCAGCGATATGATATTTGATCGATTAGGTGTTACTGACGTCTCAATGAGAATTAACGGCCAACAAGAACCATCCGAGGATGTACAACTTTATTATGGTCAAAACCATATTGCACGAGTTTATCATCGTTTGTTGTCATATATGGGACGCGATCAAAATGTTGATACTGGCCTACAAATATCACAACATGATTTTAGTACTCTTTACAGATCTATTACCTTTTGTTGGAACATCTTGATTTAACAAGACAGTACGTCGTTGATGTATATTTTAGAGCTACTGTGCTTTGTGGTGCTATTGCCGAATAAAGTGCGGTTGCTGTCATTCTCAGCGACAAATCAATGCTACTCGAAGGTGTTAGTAGAAGAATGAGAGTAATCGATGCACCAGTGGAAAAATATGTAACTGAAAACCTTTCAAATTTGTCCAATGTAACAATTAGATCAATCTGGTATTAATAAAATATCGTATAGTCATATTAGTGTTACGATAACTCCCGATCAGATTAACAAATTGCAATCCGAATCGGCTAAAAAATGTGGAATCACGGTAACGCTGAAACACAATCAGATGTCTGGTGGTAAGACTAAATTGTCACTGACAACTCGCCATGTCAAATTTTGATTTACTCGATGCTGCTAAAATACTATCGATTAAAAACTTCAGAGGCGTCAACAGCGTTGATACCGGTATTATTAATCTCGATAACAGCACCGAAATTGGAACCCAATGGGAAGCATACGCGATTGATCCGCGTGCAATTGTTTATTTCGATTCATATGGGTTAGCGCCACCTAAAGAATGTATGCGTATTATAAACCGCTTAAACACCCCTCATGGGTACTCAGCACTATCAACACAACAAATTAATGACCCACCAATATGTGGCAACGACGTATTCAATGTCATTGACGCTATTTCATCATCGGAAAAAACGCCTCATCGAGTCGTAAATGAATATACTAGTAATCGCCATTTAGAGAGAAATTATATAGAATAAGATGATTAATATTTGGGGGAGGATCTTTATTAGCGCTGTTTGAAGCTCGATGCCGATGGAACTGTAATGGGTGATATAAAAAAATCCATGATGAAATAGCTGATATGTTGAACTTAGCAAATATTGATCCTAATGAAATAGTTGTTTTTCAGGACCGTCAGGGTAAAGTGAAAACTAGTAATGTTTCCCTGGATGATATTTTAGTTAACGACCCGACAGAGTAGAATATACTATTGCGTTGGTTTCTAATCAGGGTAAACTCAAACAAGGTGTGCTTGTTTGAACGTTCACAGATAAATTAGAAACACTCGTATATAATTATTCATCAACGATAGAATTATATAAAAAAAACTACGCGATGAATATGACATCCATTTAATTAAATTCGATCAGTTTTCTTAATCACAAAGAGATATAATTGAAAATATTCACAAGCCTCTATTAGATTTCCTTGGGAATCTACCAGTGACCACACCGTAACTCGCGGAGATAAAAACATCTATGTTAGAATTTGCAAGACTTCCATCCAAATTTGAAGAACACGTGAAACAGTTTTCAATTGTACGTATAAACATCGGAGGTAATTTCTTGCAACCACATTCGATAATCTAAACATAAAACTCCCGGATATTAAAAAAATCCATCGATGTTCTGAAAGTAACCAGCAATAAAATACCCGCGATTAATCGGCGAGTAGAAGTTATTCGCACAAATATTAAAACAACCAACGATATTATCAAGGATGGTATTCTGAAGATGATATAAATACTAGAAAAAAACAAATATTCCTCATGAGAGAACAAACAACGTAGTATAAACGATTCAATATGGATCATTTGCGTGGACACCATCCACTAACACGCTCAGTATCAATGCAACCGTCGAAGCTATTTATCGATTAATAGTGGTGAACGACTAGCGGTTTCAATTGAATTCTGTGGTAATAAATAACATGTCATCAGCGATGGTTTCATCGAATCAATGTCGCTATAACACCATCAAAGAATTTTAAACAAATCTCAAAACTATTTTTGAGGAGTACCGAACACAAATAAAAAAAAATTCCGGTGAAGAATCATTGCCATCAATGTAGCTGTATACTCGATGTCTGGCTTAATTACCGGCGTTGGTATTGCTATATCATCAGGGGGAGTTTATCTGCGGTGCCAACGCCGCAGCGATAGCCATCGCGATAGCAAAACAAATATCATCATGTTCTCAACACAAATTGCATGATTACATTATTAGATATGCTACGAAGTCTTAAATGACTTTCATGCTAAAAAAAAATATTAACCTGTAGCAGCAGAGGAGGTGAATGACAACGACGTAGGCGTCATTTTTTACGATTTCGAACAAGCCTTAGTATGCCAAATGGACGCATTTTTTACCATTTACGAGGAAACCTTAGTTTGCCGAATCGAGGCCCATAAAAAATTATCGGATTCGCCCCCTCTGCTGCTTGATGTAATCTTATTTATCAACGTACAATGTTGATCCAAATGAAATAGTTGTTTTTCAAGATCGTCGACGATCTTAAAGCATCAAGGATGGTATTCTGAAGATGATAAAAATACTTGAAAAAACAAATATTCCTCATGAGAGAACCAACAACGTAGTATACACGATTCAACATGGATCATTTGCGTGGACACCATCCACTAACACGGTCAGTATCACTGCAACCGTCAAAGGTATTTATCGATAAATAGTAGTGACCCCGTCTCAATTTAATATTTCATCAACTAGTGCATCTGGGGTCAACAGTATTATATGAACGATCATCAACAAGGATACAACTGAACAGTTCACGATAACAACGAATGATAATATTTTGGCTAGGGTTTCAGTAACATGGTATGTGGAATTTGTAGCAGATTTAGGAAAGTAATTAAAAAACTAGCGGTTTCAACTGAATTATGTGGTAATAAATAACATGTCATCACCGATGATTTCATCGAATCAATGTCGATATAACACCATCAAAGAATTTCAAATAAATCTCAAAACTCTTTTTGAGGAGTACCGAACAAAAAAAAACCCGGTGAAGAATCATTGCCATTGATGTAGCTGTATACTCGATGTCTGGCTTAATTACCGGCGTTGTTATTGCTATATCATCAGTTACAAATGACCGCACCGGCTGTTATTCCGGTTTGTTTATCTGCGGTGCCAACCGACGCAGCAATAGCCATCGCGATAGCAAAACACATATCATCATGTTCTCAACAAAAAATACACGATTACGTTATTAGATATGATACGAAATCTTAAATGACTTTCATCCTAAAAACATATTAACCTGTAGCAGCAAATGAGGTGAATGACAACGACGTCGGCGTCCTTTTTTACGATTTCGAGCAAGCCATGGTTTGCCAAATGGACGTTTTTTTTTACGATTTACGAGAAAGCCTTAGTTTGCCGAACCGACGTCTATAAAATGTTGTCGGATTCGCCCCCTCTGCTGTTTGATGTAATCTTATTTATCAACTTACAATATGAACAATATAACTACCTGCATTGGAAATAAAATACATTCACTTTATAATTACTCCAATCAAAGGAATATATCCCTTGCGATAAGTTTTATGTTTAATTGTGTCTGATTAGTTAAGTGACAATACACCTTTTGCGTTTCGTTTTACAGAAGCTGTCTAAAGAAATTTGTTATCTCTCGCACTGTGCGAATCCTGGAACGGGGATAAATATGGAGGCATATTTACATGCAGCAAGGGGTACAAAATGCAGCGATAATAAGGTAATGTCTCTCCTGAAATAGAAAAGACCTAAACAAAAATGATTTAAAATAAATTGAAAAAAACAAACTCAAGAGGGTAATTCTTAATAATGTGCTCATATATATAGTAAATTGATCAGACATATTTTCTTCGACATAGTTCAATTAACTTAGGTGTGCATGAATACAAAATATAAATATCTGAGCTTTATTTGATAACGAGAATGAAATTTTTCAATTTTTTCAGTGGTGCATTGATGGAAGGTGTGTTGCAAAACACTCGAAATAGGTGATTACATCCCTTGCAGTTGGCTCCACGGCGGCATCTCGCTTAAATTCTGCACAATAACTTTGTGTTCATGTTCCGTAAAACAGGAGAAAAAAGTAATATATACAAATTTATTAACAAATATTTATTTTTATTTGAGTTATTAAGAATTGAAAATAACAATGTACAGTCTATTAAATTATAATTCTGATGATAACGGTTTCTACGATATTTAAAGCACTTGTTTTTTTTCACTTCTTTCTATGCTGCTACTTATTTGAGACTAAAGCACGTAACATCGTTCAGTTGATGCTGCAGTCAAATACATTTATATAAAATAACTAAACGACGTTAGTCTAAAGTAACAATACTAAAATAAAATACTATAAATATCCTTCGTATCATAAATGATTACGAAAATTAAAAAAGATAAAAGATCATATTGTATGTCCTGAATAAATGGATATGTGGCATTCGATTTGTAGGATTTCGTTTAACTGAAAACAAAACGACCATCAGCATTAAAGTCGCTTTGAGATGTGTGTATGTATTGCTAGGTCACGATAGCAGGATTCATCTTTCATTTTGACACAAAGTTTTTAATCATTAAATTTACTGCTTTAGTAGTCGAGTCATTGTTTACTTTAACACATTGGTATTGTTCTGGAAACTGGATTAATTTCCGGTTTTGGCTAATAATTAAGGATAATAGAGGTTCACATTATTAAATACCCAAAGTTATGCTTGTACGCACACCATTGTTGAAACACTCATTTTAAGGTAGCATCACCAAGAAGAGTGTTATTTAAATCACTCAGTAAGAATCTTGCAAAGGAGTATTTCTCACTGCAACATAATGTGGAAATATTGCAAATCCATCCACTATGTATGTATGTATAGAATGTAATAGCATGTCTTCCCAATAAAGGCTATATGATACACAAAAGAAATCTAGCGAATTCAATGAATACAGTACAAATTTGGCTTTATGTTAGAAATATGGGTAAACAATATATTAGGTCAATATAGACGGATTCATCTTCCGTTTTTAAACAAATTCTCCGAACACTATATTTTTTGACCCTTGGGTTCATTTGTTTACTTTAAAAATATTTTAAATGACAACTTGTAGTTATCCATCAGTTATCTAATCTATAAGAAACAAATAAATTATATAATATCTTGAGAAAACAATTATTTAATAAAGCTTTGATTTTAGTTTGATCTTAGGATGGAAGATAGTGAGAATCAACCGAAAACAATTATACGGCGCATTGAATGTTGCATAAAATGTTCATTAAATATAAGGAACATATTGCGGTGTGCCAGGAAAGAAGACAAGCTGAAAAAAACAGGCGCGAATTTAAAAATGGCTGCCCAGAACAAGTTACAAAAGAGCAAGAAAAAATAGAATTGTGGTTAACGATGTGAAGTAATTAGATCAAATAAAATTATCATCTCATAGATGGCATATCGGCTTTATGGACATGCGCTGCGTGTATCTTACTCTTGTCATAGCATAAACAGATTACATCAACATCAGCATAGCTTTTTTGGACAATCAATTAATACCAGTGATCACTTTCCAATCAACCTTGAAAGTAACTCTAAAATTGATGACACAATTTCACAATAGACAGGGCTACCTTTGTAACACTGTCTAAAACTAGACTAAATAATAATAAACTATTCAGCGTTGTTAATACTATACATAATTTTACTTAAATTCTAATCGAGATTGCAGAAGAATATATTCCAAAGCCCTGACCGAACTAACAACCTCGAGAAAAAACACCTCTGAAAACCAGAGATTGTAAACAATCCATCAGATAACGCTTAGAAGCATTAAAAATGTAAACGATCGCCCGATAATTTAAACAAATATCGTATTACCCTGGCTAAAACTCGCAGCACAATCAAAGACTATACACTTACTTCATGGAAGAAATAGATTTCTTCCTTAAACTCTCGTTTCTCAATTAAAAATGTTTTGGATAACATTCGAAAAATAGACGGAAAGAGAAAAAACACTTCTTTCCGACACCTGAAAACAAACAATATCAATTTTAGTTCGAAACGTAATATACCAAATATTTTTTGCAGACAGTTTCTCAAAAAACACATTATCATCTAATTATTCAGAAGCCTTCCGAAGATTAAAATCTCAAAAACAAGCGTCACGCTTAAAATTCCCATCCAACAACTCTAAAAGCAATAGCCAGCTGTTTTCACTATTGGCGCTTAAGGAGGCTTGATATGAGGCCCATGACACATCCGCTTGGCCTGATGAAGTATTTTACCAGTTCTTGAAACACCTCCCAGATTCATCACTAACATCGTTTCTTAAACTCTTTAATGATTTAAGGATTGCTGGTAAACCTAATAGTTGTAAAGAAGCAACAGTAATACCAATTCTCAAACCAGGTAAAGATATTAAAGATCCTGACAGCTATCGGCCTACTGAACTGACAAGCTGTGCGTGTAAAGCAATGTAAATAATGATAAATTCACAGCTTGTATGATACCAGGAAAGTAGCAATTCAATATATCCTTTCCAAAGTGGCTTCTGTTTTGGTCGTCATACCGACGATCAGCTGGTTAGACTGGAAACATGTATTTGCCATGCATTAATCAATAAAGAACATTTAGTAGTAGTCTTCTTTGATTTAGAAAAGGTCTATGTCACATCCTGGAAGTACGGGATACTAAATGATCTGCAGGATCTAGGTCTAAATGTCTTTCATATCACATTTCCTCTAAGAAAAATATTTCAAATTACGTGTGGGCTCTACCCTCTAAGATATGCAAGAGATGGGTGTGCCCCAGAGCAGCATTTTATCTGTGACGTTTTTTAATATCAAAATCAATAGCATCACCAAGTGTTTAGCTCACAGTGTGGATTGCATGGTATAAGATGATCATTTTTTAAAATTTACTATCGATCAAAGCACATGCAAATAATTGAAATACAACTGCAACAAAATCTCAACTAGATCCAAAATTTAGCCCTTACTAACGGTTTAAAATTTTCAAAATGCGTACTGCACAGTAAGCTCTCAGATTAAGATCAAAGCCTCTGAACCATGCATTTTTGGCTCTTATACAGCCAAAATAGAAACCTTTACACAAAATCAAACCAAATGCCATACCTTCATTTGGCATCACAATATCATCCAGCCTTGACAGTATCAAAATTAATCTCTCTATAATTCAGGAAACGTTTGTCTTGGAAACACGACCTAGGCTCCTTAAACAACGCAAAGTGCCTGTTACGTTAAACGATGGGCAAGAATATCAGCCACACACTTCCATCTTCCAGAACTCTTATCATGCACTCCTCACCGAATTTAAATACTACACTAGAACTTATACTGATGGATCAAAGGATGAGGAAAAGGCTGCTGCATCCTTCGTTAGTGGCAAACACATAGGAAAAGTTCGTTTGCCATGCGCTGCGTACAATTTGTCAGCCGAAATCGGAGCAATATACCTGCTCTGAAATTTATTTAGAATAAACTTACGTGACTAACTATCAGTGATTCAGTCAATACACAATAGAAAACTGGCAAACCCAGTATTAACCAATCTTCTCGTCAAAAATACCCGGCTTAGTACCTCGTACAGCATTGTATACTGTTGGTTACCTAGACATATTGGTAATACAGGTAATGAAGAAGCAGATCGCGCTGCTAAATTGACTCTATGCCAAAATCCAACCGAATATTTACATTACCGTTTACTGATTTCAAACCTCGTATCAAAACGTAGCTACGCCAGAAGTGACAGTCAGTATGAAATGATGCAGATAATATCAAACTTCACACCATCAAACCAACCCATAGAGAATATAGTCCTTAGACCAGAACCATACGAAGACAGAAGGTTGTCATTGCAAGAATCGGAATTGGTCATACATACATAACCCACTACCACATACTAAAAGGTGAAAATCCACTAAAGTACGTTACTCGCAATGAACCATTCAATGCTAAACACTTTACGACCAAGTGTTCCGACATGCAATCTACTCGTGATAAGTACTATAATGTGCATGACATATAGGAACTTTTTTGATACTAAACATATCACTATCCTTTCAGAGTTTTTGAATGAAGTAAATCTTTTGTTTAAACTATAACTTGTATGCCACCACGTATAGTATTTTTCTCCAATTTAAATACCGCTCCTATTAACAGAACCTAGTAACATAATTGTTACCGAGAGGATGGTGGATTAAATGAACAACACAAACACAATATGTGAAAGAAAATATAAATTTATGAAATAAATTATTAAAGAAAAATAATGATGTATCAACACAATAACTCATGCGTTCAACCCATGATCACACTCACAACCATTCACAATACATGAATAAATGACATATTAATTCACAGATACAAAGGAATTTCTTGGACTATATACAGATCCAAGGAACCTTTACAAAAGTTATATTATCGCAAGTATAAATTGCGATAACAAATACATAACATCAAACTATACTATCGCACGTATGGATTGCGACAATTAGCACGAGCATATACATGTATTTAATCAAGTTGCCAACTTTTATTGAGATTCATATAATCCCTTGAAATACTACTGTGATTTTAAGTAACTATGTAAATATAACAATGTATTCAATTGTACTACAATTGCAACACACACATGTGTCTCGACCCTGTATAACCGTACGATTCAGCAACTGTTGAATCGCCGCCCAGTTTCCCTAGGGTTGACCAATACCTTTATCGGCCGTTTGCCCTTCACAGATCCACCACAGTTATACGTACAGACAGCATACAGCATCTACTAGAACCAACGTTCCCAAATACCTAAATGCCACCCCGGATGTTTACACCTCTAGACAGCTCCGACACTCAGACTTCTAGATTTCCGGATATTTACACATCACAACAAATGTAGACGGACAGACAATCCGACAGACAGACAGTCAGATACATCAATTTGATCTCACAATCAAATGACACAATTAATCACATTCAGCTACGATATTCAGATACGTTCAGAGACGTTCAGCTTCAATCAGATACGTTCAGAGACGTTCAGCTACAATCAGCAACAATTTCGGAGATGCTCCGCTACAATATCAGAGATGCTCCGCTACAATATCAGCTACGATATCAGACGTTCCGCTACAATATCAGATACGATATCAGAGATTCTCCGCTACAGTATCAGAGATGTTCCGCTACAATATCATAGGTGCTCCGCTACAATATCAGCTACGATATCAGAGACGTTATCAGCTACAATAAAGAAACCAGACTAATAATAGTTGTCTCTAAAAATAATCTAAACCTTATATTACGCTATTGCATTTAAAGTCTAATAGCGACTAGTAATTCCAAATATTCCACGTTTTAAATCTGTATTGTAATAAAGGCATCATTACATGGAATGATAAACGGAATAAAATTCACAATAAAACGAAATATAAATTTAACACTCACCCCTTTGGCTGGAGATATAATGACTAGCTATCTCTCCTGTGATAAGATACTTTTGGTCTCGTAATTATTATCAGAAATATTCTGCTTATATATCCTCAAATAGGTGAGCACAATTCACGGCAAAATTACCGTGCACCCCGTGATTCTAATGTTCCTGACTTCATGTGATTCGAAGTCAGGCACATGCAAATCGTTACACGCCCCTTACCTTGGAAAAAACCACTTATTCACCCCAGCTAACGCATGTACGACGAAACAAAAAAAATGGTGAGATTAGATTGTAATTCAAAAAAAAAATTTAATTTTCGCCTAATTCTGTGACAATACCTCCCCCCTAAGAATAAAAATGTACACATTTTTAAAACTAACACAGAATAGAAGAAAAATAACTACTGATGATATCTTACAACCTTTACACTGGTTATACTACAATCTGGATTTTAATACTGGGCAAATTCATACAAATTTCCCATCATGCCCTACTCACGTAGTCTGCGCCTATATTTTCAACTCCGCGTTTTGACATTGTCGCACTGTTTGTTGATATACAACTTGAGCATGTTAGCATGGAAGATCTTTAAATTACCGTCAATGTCAATTTTATAGTCCATGTCACCTTTTACCTCTTCAACTTCGTATGGACCTTTCCACTGGACTAATAACTTATTTGAGCTCGTTGGAAGAAGCAATAGCACCTGATCTCCTACAAGAAATTTCATATTTCGCGCTCTGCGGTTATAATACTTGGCATATCTGCACCCCGATTTAATTAATTCGTCACGTGCCATCTGGCATGTACTCTCAAGTTTATTTTGCAGATCTAACACGTACTGGTAAGTTGTTTTTATTTCCTCGTTCGCGACATCACCAGTCCATTGTTCGCGTAGTATCCGCATAGGGCCTCGAACTGTTCTACCGCACAACAGTTCGAAGGGTGAAAACCCTAAACTTTCCTGCGGTACTTCACGGTACGCGAACAGAACAGCGTTTAAATAACGGTCCCAGTCTTGCGGACGTTCCGCGCACATTTTTCGTAGCATGCTTTTCATGGTACCATTTAACTTCTCTACCAGTCCATTGCACATTGGATGGTATGGGGTAGTGTTTAGCTGTTTGATGGATAACAGTCTACTTATTTCACTCATGAGTTCAGAAGTGAATTCAGCACCACAATCAGTGATGATTTCTTCTGGCACCCCTACTCTACTGAAGATATCAACTAATGCTTCAGCTACCCTTTCCGTTTCAATAGTTGGTAACGCTACGGCTTCGGGGTATCTGGTCGCTTAATCAACCAGAGTAAGAATATTCCGATTCTTTTTTTCGGTAACTGGGTGTATTGGTCCTACAATATCTACTGCCACTCTTTTAAACGGTGTATCTATTAATGGCATCTGTCCTAAGGGCACCCTTGTGACCCTTCCCTTACATACGGTTTTCTGACATACGTCGCACGACCTACAGAACCGTGTGACATCACCATTAACACCGGGCCAGTAGAATTCAGCGACTACCCTACTAGTGGTCTTAGCCGTACCAAGGTGTCCCGCCATGCTTGACTCATGCGCCACCCTAAGTAATTGAGATCTATATCTCTGGGGTACGACCACTTGCCAATACGTCTTACCCTCCCGAGCGCTAAACTCCCTATGAATTAATCCGTTCTTGCGTATGAATCTCGAGCTACCCCCACCCTTGCAGTGTTTAATCGCGCCGGACGCGATTTTCTCAACAATTGTTTCGATGGATTCATCACGATCTTGCTCTTGTTTGAACTCATCTCGCGAAATTCCTGAGATCGATTCAAGGACTATTAATTTATTAAACGCGGTTTTCTCTCGTCGTGTTTGCGCTCGCGTTTCAACTGCCTGGGCCAAAGATATTTTAGAATCGGCCATGGTTGGAAGACGGGAACCTTCAACATTACAGATCGGCAGATCGTAAATAGGGTTTTCCATACACAGGGCATCAACAGTTCCCGTTAGGAAAGGTGTTTTTACAGTGATCCTAGCTACAGGAATGCGACTGATCGTCTGATCAAGTAACATACACGGGGACTCCCACCCGAGCATTTGGTTATCCTGCACGAGACTACGTTTGATCACTACGCCCGTGCAACCAGTGTCACGTAATACTACGACTTCTCGACCGTTGACAAACCCTCTCGCGGTTAGTACACGCGCTTCGGGAAATAGACACGTGCCAAGCGAATGAATACATGGTTCTACCTGTACGTTATTATCAGATATACCTTTACTTTGTATAGCCACTGCTACCTTATGTACAAGTCTCTTTCTTTTAGGACAGTCTTTTTTAAAATGACCTCATGCATTACACAAGTAACATTGCACACGCTGAATACCTAGATTCCTAACTGACTTATTTGCCTCAGCTGATTTCACATGCTCCCTAGGCATCGGTTTTGCAGACTGGTTTCCAGACTTAAAATCTTTTGAAACCACGTTCCCCCATGAGCTTCGGCAAAGAAATCGGCTTGCTTAGCGTTATCTTTTACGTTTGTGAAGACTTTTTCAGAAATTGATCTAATTCCCGCCCAAATGTATTAAATAATTGATCTCTGAGCAAGAAATCATGTCAACAATTCATACGTATTCACCGCTTTGCCGCATTCAATCCACCGCTCAAAATAGTTCGCAATTCTAACGGTGAACTGACCAAAGGTTTCTCTCTTATCGGGCTTGCTATACCTGAACTTTTTACGAAAACCCTGTTCAGTGAGCTCGTACCTTTTGAGAAGTGCTTCCTTTAGGACGTCGTACTTAAACACATCGTCTCTAGGAAGTCGTGAGTATACATCAAGTGCTTTACCTTTTAATAGAGCACTAAGATGCAGTGCCCAGTCATTTTGACTCCACTTCTGGTTTTCGGCATATCGCTCAAACCGATGAAGATAACTATCCATGTTATCTTTTTCATCGTCAAAGGGAGGTAATTTGGGGCCCCTTAATTTGTTAGAGGCAGAATCGTGTTCTCTTCCAGATGTTGCTAATTCTACCTTACGCTCATGATCCCGTTGCTTTGCTTTTTCTTCTAACCCTATTAGACTTTCATCCGCTTCCCTTTCCCATCCTATCCTGTCCTTTTCGGCCTGCTTCTCTAATTCTTTCTTTTCCCGTTCAAAGGCCCATTTCCTTTCATAGGCTACCCTTTCTAATTCCTGTTTCCTTTCATCGGCTTCCCTTTGAAATTCCCGTTTCCTTTTATCGGCTTCCCTTTCTAAATCCCGTTTAATTTCTTCGGATTCCCTTTCTAATTCCCTTGCCATTACCCTTTCTTCCCTTTCCCGGGCTTGTTCTTCCTGAATAAATTTCCTTAGACTTTCACCTTCATACCCAAATACTTTGCCTAAGGCAACCAAGTTCTTAAGGGATGACATGACAATTGTAATATGAATATATATATATATATATATATATATATATATATATATATATATATATATATATATATATATATATATATATATATATATATATATATATATATATATATATAACACAGGCTGACCTTATATTCTGATGAAGGTAACAAAACCAATGCTTTTAAATACGTTTATACTGGACACACGGACCTAGATAAACTAAACAAAAATAAACCCCGAATTGAGTATTATCTTGTCAACAAGGTCACGCTCAAATATAAACATTAAATGTACACTTTCACAAAAATGATTGACAGTTCACTTAATCCAGCGATCCCACTTCTGACACCATTGTAACAGAATTGTTACTGAGAGGATGGTGGATTAAATGAACAACACAAACACAATATGTGAAAGAAAATATAAATTTATTAAATACATTATTAAAGAAAAATAATGATGTATCAATACAAAAACTCATGCGTTCAACCCACGATTACACTCACAACCATTCACAATACATGAATAAATTAAATATTAATTCACAGATACAAAGGAATCTCTTGGACTATACACAGATCCAAGGAACCTTTACAAAAGTTATATTACCGCAAGTATAAATTGCGATAACAAATACAAAACATCAAACTATACTATCGCACGTATGGAATGCGACAACTAGCACGAACATATATGTATTTAATCAAGATGCTAACTTTTATTGAGATTCAAGTAAATCCCTTGAAATACTACTGTGATTTGAAGTAACTATGTAAATATAACAATGTATTCAATTGTACTACAATTGCAACACACACATGTATATATATATATATATATATATATATATATATATATATATATATATATATATATATATATATATATATATATATATATATATGTATACGTGTTTGTGTTGTTTAATTTTTTTATATCAAGGAAATCTGGACAACACCGTGGCATCAATATATGATCTACGTATTAGGAATAGAACAACATATTTAAAAGCGACAAAGGAAAAATTATCGGAGAAACAGATGAAAAATGGACTACATGCACGCTTTCTTGTAAATTGCCTGGAATACAATCTTGTGACGAGGGGATTACGTTTAAAATTAAAAATTAACATTGGGAATGATACAGCATCAAAGAACTTTCAAGAATCTATTGAATACCAATAGGAAAAAATATCGTTGGAAATATGTAATATGCTAAAAGAAGAACATCAAAGGAGAGTGATCAAGATAGGCAGCGAACTAGAAGAAGAGAGATGAACCAAAATCTTTGATAAAATGCAATACTGGCATTTCTGATGAAGAATGTTTAAAGAAAATGGAATATAAGAAAGACGAACTACTGGCATGTCAAATGAAAAGTAACAAAATGTATATAGAGTTTGAGGCAAATATCAAGGACAACAAGAAACGACCACATTAAAAAGTACTAAAGAGAAATCAAAAAGAGATACTCAACAACCAAAAGAATCAACAAAGGCAGGTACGTTCATCAGTGTCAAAAATAAATGTGCAGTAAAGAAATGACACACGCAACATACAACCAGTAAATGAAAATGAAATACAAGTATCGTCAATCGCAAGAATAACCTATGATACAAATCTCAAAAGAAAAAAATCAATAGATCCGTTCAAAAAAGTTCCAATAGAGATCATATTGCGGAATAGTCTGGATCTATGAATCCAGAAAACACTGATAATCCTTGATAATAACTCTGGAATACCAGGTCGCACCAAGATTGAGAGCCCCGGTAACATAGTTACTGATCAGTTACAAACATAGAAAAACCTTTCTTGTTCAGCACCACGACGTTATAGTCTAGTAACGAAAGCACCTTCATGGATGACCTCTGGAGATTATGTGATGTTCCAAGCCGTTAATGGAGCCAGACGGGCTAACAAAGTCTGTATCATCAAGTCGCGGCACACAAACGGAGTTTTTAACAGTATGTCTGATACCAATTTTAAAGCCATAATTTCCATCATGATGGATGTCTCTAGCTAATGATGACCTTATTTAACTCTATGAAGGGACGTGTGTAGCAGATTCATATATTTTATAAGTTTATATATTCTGGTTTTAATCAGTTATTTTGTTTTATTTTACGTATTAACGTTCATCGATGAATGAAATGACATCATCAGTTATAATGACTGTGTTATTTTCATTTGTTATTACATATATAGCAATTTAGTAAACCTCGAACGAGGATTACCTATTGCGTTTAGTTCACTCTGAAAACTGAAGCTACCATGATTGATGTTCCTGTTGGGTTGTTATATTGGTAGCTTTCAGATTGGTTAGTTTGTAACTTGTCTGTATAAACAGCATAGCATCAACAGCATATAATAGCTGGTCATTCCATTGTAGTTTCTGAAGGGTGATGGTCATGGAATTGAAATAAGTAAAGGCTGATTCGTTTGGCTTCTCATTTAAAATGTGATAATGATTCTTTAGACTTCACAAAAATCTGTCGACCTTCGTCATATATGATAAAGTAAATATATTTATAATATGGTATATGTAACCGTTTATTGTACTCTGAATATTTCTCTGAAATGTATTTAGCATTTAAGTACCTTTGATAGGTTATCAACCTGCATAGTCTTTTCTGAGTTTAGCATGTATGTCAATACGCTTGAATGTCTGTCTGTCTGCTCCATGGTTTTCCTCTACACACTGATTGCTGTGTTTAGGTTCATTTGGTCCACTATCTTTCTAGATCGATAAGTAATAAATATATGTTCGGGTAGTCATTCCTATTGAATATACTGTAAAACACAATTAATGTATAACTGACTATTCTGTGAGTAAATGGAAAAGAAATCGGTAAGATATACAATATACAAGAGTACATATACAAAATCCCATTTTATTTGCATCACGTCACTATATGAGTGAATTTATTTTTCTCCATGAGTAAAACTTCTACATTCTTTGTTAACTGTATAGACTATATCCATCTTTTTTATGAAATCGATGTGGATCTTTCACCCGTTGCCTTTGAATTTTGTGCTATTATCAAAATCAATATAATAGTTGGATCATATGTACACACACATATTTGTAATTAATTGCTCATTAAAGTTATTTGTTATTAAATCTTCTATGTATGTACACATCGAAAGTGTTCTGTTGTCTATCCGGAATCGCATCCAGTTATATTGCTACACATGTGGTGAAGTTGCCATCATACAATATTTCATTGTTCAACACGCCGTATTAAGCGTCCAATTTTGCACTCATAACATGAAACTATTAGCAATACCGCTCATTATATTACCAAAACTCAGTGTGTAGTGTTCTTGTGTAGCGATTTAATGCTTGCTTTACTTGATAATTTTAATAAATCTCAATTGTTTAATGCTCTTACCTATTTTTCGCAACCTTGGATTATATTCAATAACAAAGGGAATGATTTCGTCATGTTTTGATTTGATTTTACATTCTAATGATTCAAATTGTGTAATAGAAGATACTTTTTGAAAAGCAGTATCAATGATATCAATTGGGTAATTTCTATTTTAAAAATTCTGACCTAATTATGATAGGGATGATTTAAAAACAGTGTCATCGGAAATAATTATTCTATATCTTTTCGCTTTACTATACGGTATCCCGTTTTTGCATGATTTTGGATTGCATGAAGAATATTCAAAATATTGATGACTATCTGTGTTTTTAACATGTACCATAGTAGTGATGTCAATATTTTTATTTTTCATTCCCTGAACGTATACAAATGATATTTCAGCTTTAGATATTTTGAAGGTAAATTTTATTGTTGGATTTAATTTGTTTAAACAGTCTATAAAAAGTGAAACTCTTCTAATGAATAACTCCAGATCATAAAGATATCGTCTAAAACTCTTAACCAAACATCTGGTTTGAAAAGACATTTATTTAGAAAATCATTTTCTAATTTCCCCATAATAAAGATGCATAAGAAGGTGTCATAGGACTGCCCTTTGCTGTTCCCACCAAATTGAAAAAAGTTATTTTCGAGCACAAGGTTTATCATATCACAAACATGTTATTTTGATAGTTTACATGTAGATGTATTTTCTTCAAGATAATATATACACGCTTCGATAACATAATTATGTGGTATATTCGTATAGAGTGAAACCACATCAAGTGTAACAAGAACAGAATTTTCGGTTAGTATCGGTAAAGATTTTAATTTGATAATAAAACCAAAAGTATCTTTGACATATGAAGGTACTCATTGCTTTAGTAAAATGTGATCAATATAATGCGATATATTGTTTGCAACTGAGTTACACGATGAAATAATGGGTCTACCTGTATATCCTAAAGGTAATCACTCATCAGCTGTTTTATGTATTTTGGGTAAAATATAAAAATCAGGTGTGCGTATTTTATTTGGGAAGATATCTAGTTCATTAAATATGGAGTAATTGTGTAAATGGATTTCATTTATACATTTGCTGATTTTGTCTTTCATTTTTTCAGAAGGATTAGAGGAACGTTTTACATAATAAAATTCATCATTTAATTGTCTTTTTGCTTCTTTAATATAATCCTCCTTATTCATTATTACTTATTCATTTGCCCTTGTACAAAGGCATGGTGTGTACAATATCAAGACATAATGTACTCTTTGCACAAAACCCTCGTGTGAACATTAAACATCAAAAGCATAATATAATCCTGTACATAACTTGGGTGTATACATTGAAACATCAAGGCATAATTTATTCTTGCACATAACCCTAGTGTGTACGTTACAACATCAAGGCATAATGTACTCTTTGTACATAACCATCGTGTGTACATTACAAAAATCAGGCATAATGTATTTTTTTGTACATAATTATCGTGTGGCCATTACTCTTGTACATATTAGTTTTGTGCCTTTTGTGACCATTCACAATCTCCTTTGCAAATTGATGAGTTGATTGTTTTCTTTCTGCGCTTTTTAATTCATATTGATTACATCAATAAACGACAGTTATAATTTAAAAATGAAAGATGGTTTTCAATGAAGAAGGCAAAACACTACAAACATGTAGTTAGCTTCTTGAACATTGAACGAACAGCCATTCACGTACTGGCACTTGGAAATTAGTTTGGAATATAAACTTAGCAAATGATAAATCAACAAGAGGTAATGCAAACAGTTTCATATATTTACAGCTGATCTAACTACTTATTCTGCTTTAATTGATATTACCCTGACTATAAACCTATCTCCCTCTCTCTCTCTCTCTCTCTCTCTCTCTCTCTCTCTCTCTCTCTCTCTCTCCCTCTTTCTCTTTCTCTCTTTCTCTCTCTCATATAACATTTGACTGGTTAATTCATAAATTTCAACCCAGATATTTTGAGATGTAGAAGAATAACAATCGGCACGAATCCTTACATATTTGGTTTTGTTTAATTTGAACAAACACCTATCTACATAAACAGAATTACAGATTGACCACATTTTTCAGTAGATCTAGCAACCCAAGAACATAACTGACACAGAACATAATTTAAGACTTCGTAAACGCTGCCAGTTTTTCCACATGAAAGTATCTTTGTTTG
Organism: Unio delphinus; assembly: GCA_029339505.1. Classification (NCBI taxonomy): domain Eukaryota; kingdom Metazoa; phylum Mollusca; class Bivalvia; order Unionida; family Unionidae; genus Unio; species Unio delphinus. The sequence goes on from JAQISU010000087.1 coordinate 14,114,668, forward strand.
GGGAAATATCAAAGGTGAATGCCATTTATATTTCATTACACGATCTGCAAATAAACTATTGTAAAATATTTCCTTCCAAAAGAGCTGTTTTTTGTCCTTTATATTATAAAACAGTGGTCCAAGGTTGACATTGCCGGGGTGGGAGTTGAAGACAAGCTCCCCACTCCTCCAAAAATGCCCCATAGGGCTTGCGACTCTGATCGCGTCTGTCAACTAAAATCCAGCTCCTGGCCTTCGCGAGTGGCTTAGCTTCTAAGTCCGGCGGACCATGTTTTCACTAACAGGAGAAGGGGTGAAGGCGGCCACTGGCGTCCTAAAACCAGTCGCTTCGGGTAGATGGGGCTCGTAAACCTTGGATGGTAGCTCATCTAGGAGAAGGAGAACTCTGATCCCAAACCTCCGCTGCCTTGCGGATATACCCACTCACGGGACGGCTAAGGGAGTAAACCCCAACAGAAAATTCGGAGACGGAGTCCCTAAGGCGGTCTGGCGTTGACTTCGTTGGTGCCAAGCTGTAGCGACATTCGTCGTTCCCTTGGGTCCACCAGCTGCGTGGAGAGGGGGGATCTGCTGCATGGGCAACAGCTGATTCTCCATTCTGGACTACCCAGGCTTTGTAGCTCCACTAGAGAGGACACTCCAGCGTCGTCTTAAGGCGTCGGCACAACACGGAATGCAGCAGTCTACCGGTTATAAGCCATAGCTCGATTGGCGTAGAACTTGGCGCCAGGGGCTGCTTTCGACGGTGGGAGAGATCGCTATGTCTCATTGGAAGCTACCGCCCGCCTCAAGCTAGGCAGCCCCCAGTCAATAAGGTGCTTCCCTCCATGGCCTGCCTGCTTCACTTTGTGCGTGGAGCTTAGAGAACCATCTCGACAAGCAGGCCAAAAAACTATGCACCAAGCAAGATACAAAGAGGAAACAAGAAGACTCCAGCTCTTCGTTTCGCAAGCTGGAACATCAGAACCTTGTGCCCTGGACTCACCACTGACCTGCAGAAGATCAACGACGCACGGAAGACTGTCGTCATTGACAGAGAACTCTCCCGACTGAATGTCGACATTGCCTGTCTTCAAGAGACCCGACTGGACGACAGCGGCACCATCAGGGAAGCCAACTACACCTTCTTCTGGCAAGGAAAATCATCAGACGAACCCAGGCAGCATGGTGTCGGCTTCGCTGTAAAGAACATCCTCGTCGCCTTCATTGAGCCTCCATCATCAGGCACTGAGAGGTTCCTTGCCCTCCGGCTATCAACATCCTCAGGCCAAGCCAACATCTTCAGCGTGTATGTCCCAACCCTCTACTCAAACCCAGAAGAAAAAGACCAGTTCTGCGAGGCTCTGGATCAAGCAATATCAAACATCCCCAGTACCGAGGGCCTCTACCTACTAGGAGACTTCAATGCGCGAGTGGAAGCTGACTACGAGGCATGGCCCACCTGTCTCGGCCCGCACGGAAAAGGCAAAATCAATGAGAATGCTTGAGATGAGCTGCACTCACAGCTTATGTGTGACCAACACCTTCTTCAAATGCAAGGAGATTCACCAGGTATCATGGAGAAACCCACGTTCCCGCCACTGGCACCAGCTATATCTAGTCATTACCATGCAAGCGGAAATAGCCAGCGTCCTTCTCACCCGCAGCTACGACAGTGACGACTGCGACACGGACCACTCCCTTGTGGCCAGCAAGGTGCGAATAATACCCAAGAAACTGCACCACGCCAAGAAGAATGGTCGCCCACGTGTCAACACAAGAAATCCAGAGAAGACACAGCAGTTCATCTGCAAACTTCACGAGGCTCTCACCAAAGAGACATCTGATGACACCATCAACTCCACGTGGTCCCACCATTGTGACGCTGTACACAACTCAGCCATTACTGACTATGGGAAGAAAGAGCACAAAAACACAGACTGGTATGAGGCCAGCTGGGAGGAGATGGAACCCGTGACTGAGGCGAAGAGGAAAGCCCTCCTGGATTAGAAGGCTGCGCCTAGCCTTGGTACATTACAGGCCCTCAGTACTGCCAGGAAAAATGTCCAGCAGACCGCGCGTCACTGCGCTAACACCTACTGGCTGAACCTCTGCACTAGTATACAGATAGCTGCAGAAACCGGGGATGAAAGGGGCATGTACGTGGGTCTCAAGAAGGCAACAGGCCCACCCACCTCCAAGATCGCCCCACTCAAGTCCAATACTGGCAAAGTCATCAAAGACCAAGGCAAACAGCTACAGCGCTGGGTTGAGCACTATCTTGAGCTGTATGCAACCCAAAACGTCGTCAGGGACACCGCTCTAGACGCCATCCCAGACCTGCCAGTCTTGGAGGAACTAGACGCACCACCCACCCTGGAAGAGCTTAGCAAAGCCATCGACTGCCTCGCTTGTGGGAAGGCCCCTGGGAGTGACGGCATTCCGCCTGAAGTCCTAAAGATAGGGAAACCAGCAATAATCTAGCCTCTGCACGAACTTCTCTGCCTCTGCTGGGGACAAGGACACATCCCCCAGGACATGCGAGATGCCAACATTGTCACTCTATATAAGAACAAAGGAGACCGCAGTGACTGCAACAATTACTGGGGCATTTCTCTTCCCAGTATTGTTGGAAAGACGTTCGCCCGTGTCGTCCTGGCGCGCTTGCAGACTCTAGCATCCCGAGTCTACCCCGAGTCCCAGTGTTGCTTCCGAGCAAGCAGGTCAACTGTAGACATGATCTTCTCACTACGACAGCTGCAGGAGAAGTGTCGTGAGCAGCAGATTCCCATCTGCCTTCCCATCATAGACCTGACCAAGGCATTTGACCTGGTCAACCGGAGCGGACTCTTCAGGATTCTTAAGAAGATAGGCTGCCCCCCCCCCCACGACTGCTCGCTATCATAACATCGTTCGACTAGAACATGCACAGCACAGTGTGCTTCAACGGCGCAATGTCAGAGGCCTTACCAGGCAGCAGCGGAGTGAAACAAGGCTGTGTTTTCGCGCCAACTCTCTTTGCCATCTTCTTTTCCGTTCTCCTTCAGTACGCCTTCAAGGACTGCAGCGAGGGTGTGTATATACGCACCAGGACTGACGGAAAGCTGTTTAACATCGCCCGTCTCCTTGCAAAGACTAACGTTACAAAGGTTCTCATCCGTGAATTGCTCTTCGCCGACGATGCAGCCTTGACATCACACACGGAAGATGGACTGCAACAGCTAGTATGATGCCTCTCCCACGCTTGCAAGGAGTTCGGACTGACCATCAGTCTAGAAGAAGACGAATGTAATTGTGCAGGAAGCAGACTCCTCTCCCACCATCGCCATTGATGGGTACAACCTTGAAGTTGTTGAGGACTACACACACCTTGGTTCCACCATCTCCAACTCGCTCTCCGTTGATACTGATGTAAATGGCGGGATTGCCAAGGCATCAGCAGTTATGGCGAGACTGAACCAGAGGGTCTGGGACAATCACAACCTCACCGAGAAGACCAAACTGCGCGTCTACCAGGCATGCGTGCTCAGCACACTCCTTTACAGCAGCGAGACATGGACCACCTATGTGGGTCACGTGAGGAAACTCAACAACTTCCACCTGAGATGCTTGCGGCGCATTCTGCGTATCCAGTGGCAGGACAAAGTTCCCAACACAGAGGTTCTGAAACTCACCGGCATGAACAGCATGTTCTCCATTCTCAGCGAGAGGCGCCTTTGCTGGCTAGGCAATTTTAGGAGAATAGACCCAGGCCGCATACCCAAGGACCTGCTGTACGGCGAGCTAGTAGAAGGTGCACGAACGACTGGAAGGCCACGTCTGCGATACAAAGATGTCTGCAAAAATGACATGAAGACAGCCAACATCAACATAAACAATTGGGAGAGATGTGCTGACGACCGCTCCGCGTGGCGTCTTGCTGTCAGATAGGGCAATCAGAAAGCTGAGGAGATAAGAAACACAAACCTCGCTGCAAAGAGAGCCAGGTGGAAGGCAAACAAAAACATCCTCAGCAGGCATCAGCATACACATGCAGCAAGTGGAACAGAGACTGTCACTCAAGGGTCGGACTCTTCAGCCACTCGCGAAGGTGCAGAAAAGAGACCCAAATCGGAAGCTACACCATCGTCTCTCGAAGACGGACGGATGCCGAGGACGACAATTCATTATTACTATGGTACTAGATTTATCAGCTTTTCTAATAATAATACTTTTATCCTGTGATAACGTACGTAAAGAATTTAGTTTTTCTTGAGATATGTTTGTAAAATGTTTTTGCTAGGACTGTTATTTAAAATTTCTTGTTTAGTTGGTTCAAAATAAAAATTAAGAAAAATATCTCTTGCACTAGCAGATTTAAATGACGATTCGTTTTAATTTAAAAAGGGCTTATTTTGTAGATGAAAACTGCTTTCATATTATGAATATGTACATGATTGTACGAAACATTCTTTTAATTTTAATGATCTTGTCTCCTTGAAAAATGCTTCTGCTAAGTTAGTGCACTTTGGTTCTCGGGCAATACGATAACCCCTTACCTAGAAGAATGTAATCACTCTTATTAGTATTCTATTAGAAAGGTATAATACAGTTTGCTTTCCTCGTTCGATTTCCTTAGTCTCTTTTCTTTTCTTTGCTCCATCTGTTCTTGTTTTAAATTCTAATAAATCTCCTATTTTGGCTTCTGTTTGTGTTGTCTGCAATATATTTGTTAAGTTTTCCATTAGTTTGTTTAATTGTAGCTATTATGGTCATGTTGATGTTGATCAGCTGTAGTTCTGACTGCCTGGTTTCTTGTCCAATAGCCTGTGAATACATGGTAAAATGATATGTACTAACCAAGTATATCTTGGTAGCTTCCTGTGAGCATCTCAAGAGTCAGACCATCTATGCAAATGAGTTCCAATAGCTGTGTCGTAACTATGTTGACAAGTGGTCCTCGAATATTTGCTGACGATTTTCTAAGCATGCAGCGACGGCATTTTTTGATCTATATTTCCACATCTTTTGCCATGCGCGACCAATAGAATATATCCATCAGAAGAGAAGGGGTCCTGTCTCTGCCTAAGTGACCGCAATCATCATGTAAACAGTGCATAGCCTCCTCACGGTGAGACTTGAGAAGTACCAGCTGTTGTTGACCACGATAATCAGCACTTGTCCTCCTGTACATCACAAAAATTTCGCAGGCATAAATTATCAAAGATCCGAAATAATGATAAATGATCTTTTCCAGTAGGAAGTGACTGTCGATTAGGCTTGTCGTTGTCTCGTTAAATCAAGCATCAAACTAGAATCACAAAGCCTTGGTAGGACCTTTATCAGGTTCTTTTAAATGTTTGTCATTGGCATTACCGACAATAATGTCATCTAGATAGATCACACAGATGTATCAGATGCATATCTCCGAGGCAATCTTCCATATCACTGGTAAGTAGCTGGTGCCTTGCAAAGCCCCATGAATAGTCTCGAAAACTCGTACAAACTTAAGGGACTCACTGTAACGGCTGTCATCTCCTTATAAGATTGATCTAATTAAATTTTATGATACCCCGACTTCATATCGAGCACTGTAAAATATTTAGATCCAGCCAAACAGTACAAAATATCTTCAATCCTGGGCATAGCATATAAATCTTTGATTAACATCTTATTAAACTGCCGAAAATCAATGCACAGGCGACGTTTCCCATCCTTTTCCTCAATAAAACAGCACTGCTCACCCAAGGACTATATGATGTACGAAAAACTCCTCTAGCAAGTAACTGGTGAAGGTGATTTTTCTCCTCACTATACATGAACGAGGATATCCGACGGTACCTATGTTTAAAAAATGCCACGTCGATCAGATTAATGCAATGCTTTACAGCTGCCATAATTTCCAAATCTGACTCACTTCTGGACAAGATATCTTCGAATTTCTTTTTTTAGATCTAGTCCATATTGTAGATATTTTTGGACAGTTTATGCAAAATGATATTCACCTGCTTGAGGTAATCTACTCGCATCCTTTCAAACACATCTGCTACGATATCAGCCACAGATATTGGTTGCAACTCACACAAAATAACTCTAGGTGGAATACTAATTGTCCTGGCAGTCACGTTGGACACATGCGCTTCTATCAGAACATTCCTAATGTACTTGTATATCACTAGACTTGGATAAATATCTAAGTCTTCATTTACTGTGGACCTCACTGAATTCGGAAGCAAATTACGTGTTGAATGATATGGTACCACATGATCAACTATCGTTCGCAATATCACATAGCTATTGCTTTCCACAATAATATCAGTTGTCTCTGCGCCTTTCAAAAAAACTTTCGCAAACGTTTATCTTGCTAACTCTTTTTCTCGCAAGGTCAAACATCTGAACGTCAATTACCACGGAGTTGGCAATTGGGCTGTCTGTAGAAACTTGAACTAAGCTCACTTTTCCATTTTTCTAAAGCATGCGTTAGGTAGTTTGTCCCAGGGACACAGAATCGTTACTACAGTAGTTGTACGTTATTCTAGCATTTACTTATTTGTGTATAGCCATTCTAGCATTTACTTATTTGGTATAACCACCTTAGCATTTACTATTTTGTATCAGCACCCTATGTACGTCATGGAAAAAGTATTTGATGTAAAGGTTAGGTCCGAAATACATCCAATGTCTAACATACTTTGTAATAACATATGTAATAAAGAACGTGAATATGAATTTAGCGGGTTGACACAACCAAATATGCATATATTTATATAGTTTGACAATTCAAAATATCATCAGCCAATCCAATCGTATTTCAGAGTAAATACAATAAAATCAGAATTTCAACCATGATCATACATTAACGTTTGCATGTTGGATCTTTTACTTGTGTTCTACCGTGGGATGCAAAAGTGGTAATTGTGTATATTCTCTGTAACGACAAAATTGAGAACCAATACGATGGATGTTGGTATGTTTCGTTAAGTAAATTACAATGTCATACATATTACTTTTCATCAGAAAACAAATCAGAAGGAAGACACAATATGGCAACATATTGATATCTACAAGCACCTTCCTATTTTAATTTCGTAAATTGATTAAACCCGAGAAGGATATTTTAATATTATTTCTGATTTAATCCAAATAAGGTTCTTTATTAATATTATTGGCAGTGATAATCTTGTCTTATCACTGACAAAAAACAAACAATGCTATTAAATCTTTATTCGTCAGTATCAACATTATGATATATTTACTGATGTGGAGATAAAGTCTGACCGTTATTTCATCAAGCAAAATTGACCTAATTTGTTGACGTTAGCAGTCAATGATGCTTATATATATATATATATATATATATATATATATATATATATATATATATATATATATATATATATATATATATATATATATATATATATATATATACCACATACATTAAAAATAACATGGCATTTAAAGTGTTGGTATAAAGCAAATCTATATACCAATACTATTGATATATCAAATAGTGATCCGCCCATAGCGCAATAATACGTATAAACATTCTTTCTACCGTATGCCTATAGCTCTATGAAGAATTTATACTCATTCATTAATCATAAATGACATGAAATTAACGACACAAATATTAATAGTCCTTGTTTTCTAAATATTAAAATGGTACACAATTTCATCGGAATCCTGTCTTTTTCCTCTCCCCCTCTCATGCAAAAAAGCACAAATCTGGAGTGAGAGATACATATATTGCGCTGGACGAAAACATTAAAGCTGAACTTGTACCAAGTAACTCACAGTACTCTGTTTCCTCGTAAACCTATGCTTACGTTTTCCTTGGGATTTATCTATAGTATTCATAATATCAATGATACATAGTTGAAATCGTCAGACGACATACAAGGCCTACATGTTAAATTTGTCGGTTACGATGCGCACATACTGTATTGTTTTTAAGCCTTTGTTGTTGTTTCTAAAACCCGTTTAAATCGAGTAATACTAATTAAATATAAAACTGTCCAAATGTTCGCCAGCTCCCCCCCCCCCCCCTCTGGAGCAAAAATACACGAAAATACAAGCGTTGTGGATTTTTGCTTGTGTCATACGACGATGTCTCTGGATCTATGAATGATGGCAATGCTAGTCAAGACGTACAGAGAGAGAGAGAGAGAGAAGAGAGAGAGAGAGAGAGAGAGAGAGAGAGAGAGAGAGAGAGAGAGAGAGAGAGAGAGAGAGAAAGAGAGAGAGAGAGAGAGAGAGAGAGAAAGATGCCACTGTTTTAAAATTCTGATTGGAATGTTTGTTTAATATGTCGTGGAATAAAGTTCAGGTTAACGACATTGTTTTCCTATTGATTCAAAAACAAACTGATATAGTGAGAAAGTTTAGAAGTACCTCTATGATTAAATTATTTATTTCTCGAAGGACTCCGGCTTGTATCCCTATTGCATTTTTTCTTGCTTTGATGTACAAAACATGACATTTCCAAATGTTGAAATAAATATTGTGCCTTATTTCCCGGTATGTCTATATAGTAAAGAATATATTACCTTACAGATGCTACGAATGTCATTAAAAAAAAACGAAGCAGCAAAACACAAGGCTCCTTTCGGACTTTTCCCTGGAATTGACATACAAAACCATTTTCGTCGCTCACTGTCTACGTTTTCTTCTCGAAATGGTGCAAATTTACATGATCGATATAACACAGGTGAGAACAATTACAACGAAAGAAGCTGCGGGGATGGTACAATATTTATAAAATAGTAGAATGTTCAGCTAGATTCTAGTAATCAGTGATACATTTGTTTAGAGAATATTTTTTCTAAATAATGTTCTTGAGCATTACCCGCCTTCTGACAATATACCTAATCATGCAACAGAATAGCGTTATGCATACAAGTTATTGTACACACTATTACATTAATATACCTTAAATACTTGAACTAACTATAATGGGAATGCTTTTATCATTCCAATTTATATTCGCAGATACCACTCACCAGTCAAAGCTTGACTACTATGTCAGGGTCGCCGTACTAACAGATTCATCAATATGGAACTTGTAAGTGCCCTCTTCACGTTGTACGTTAACATATTGACCATTTGCAAACATGATGTTTATTTCGCTCGCTGGTATTAGAACATTATAAATACGTTTTACTGATATGATAGTTCATGGTTCAGCCTTCTTTACAAACACGTGGACTGTTTTGAAGAGCACTTTTGACACAAATTATCTCATTTTGCTTTTGATTATTTTTCTAAAAAATGTTGTGATGAACAAAGTATTAATTCCTTCCTGAAGTTCAGTTGGTTCCGCTTCTGACAGTTTTAGTTAAACAAAAGAAACACGCAAAAATTGACGGCCGGGTCAGAGTCTTAATTAGGATGAAAATCTTTAGAGAAATTTAAATTATTTTTGACGTTGATATTGACGTCGTTTCGGATTTTAAATATATATATTTCAAACAGTGAAACCAGCATGCAGTTCATAACTTCACCTACTCAAAATCGCTTGATAAAATCAACTATGGCAACTGATATGCTAACTCTGATAGGGTATTTACTACTAAAAAAAGTAAAGCAAATTGATTGATTTTACAATAATATACAATTTATGCGACTGATTAACAATACAATATTTTATTTATATATATTTTGTGAACACTGAGAGATTCGCTGATTCTAAAAGTGTAATTGCTAGTAAAAATCATAAACGCCAACCGATTTACTAATTCTTATAGGGAATTTACTACTAAAAATAATGATGTGTACATTTTGTGTGGAACATGCTCAGTATGAATATTATTCTGAATCGAAAATATATGAGCGTTTAAGATTTTATATAAAGACTTATTGTAATTTCTATCCAAATAAATCAAATAAGATTAGAGTTCTGTTCCGTAAGTTTGAAATTCATTACTGTTAGTAGTGAATTATGACTTCGGATATTCAAGGTTAACTGGTTCTTGTATGATTAAACTTTCAGGATATACTCGAGGAGCGAATCTATACAGAATATATCCCTGCTGTGCCTATTTTGATATTCCTGTGTTTTTCTGATAACTTCCATCAACTGAATCACAACAAAGATTGACTGCGATGACCGAATTGATATTTACTGTTTTGGGTAATATATGTCTACCAACTGCAAATGGATCATTATTGTATCTGAGAATAATTGCCGGTGGTAGTGGTTTTCTCCATGCGGCGAGTATTTCAGATAAAAGCACATCGATGATATTATTAGCAATTTTTTTTTTTTTAAACTCAGGTGCGCTATACCCGTGACGTTTAAAATTCGGTAGATCAGCTTCTGTTATCGAATCCTCCTCACCAGTCATTTTATCCATTTGAGGTGGAGGATGTTGATAGGAAGGCTCTTGCTTTGAATATTTTTGTCTTATCTTTTTTTTTTCGTTTTTGTTTTTCCATTTCCTGTAGTTTTAGTTCTTCATATTGACCATACACTCCATCTACCGCATGGAGACATTATATACGATGCACTTTTTGTGTCGATTTGACTTGTTCTAATTTTATAAAATATATCAGTCCAGTGTTGCAGATCTTAAATATATTTGTTATGTTCTGGTTGCAACTTATTTTTTTTTTCATTTCATAAGTCGTAACAACGAGAGCTGGATTTTTTAAAATCAGTTTTGAAGATCTCCTATAAAGCATCTTCAGTAAATGGATTACGTAATTCTTTGACTATTTCTTCATCTGTTTGTTCGGACCAGATTAAGGTCATGCTTGCTCTTGCTGAGGTCCTGCTTGTTGAGGAACTTGACCAGGAAAATTTTGTAAAAGGGTAGATGTTTCTTAAGTACCTGTTTGCTTTTTTTTAAGTTCAGGGAAAAGACCATTTTGTATCCTTCCTTTCCATTTACATCTTCTTTATTAGTTGCAGTTGTATGTTTAAACAATTGTTGAGAATCTTCTGCAACATGAATTTGAGATTCTTTGTCTTTCTTGTAATTTTCGTTTTACAGAATCACGATGGGTATAAATTTCTTAATCTCCGCTAGTCTTTCCCGTGTCAAACGGTAGCTAATGATTCTCCTACCATTATTGATAAATGATATGATTTAAATCGTAGCAGCAGAAGAGGAGTGACCTCGAATGATGCATCATCCAGTAAAAACACACGGTAATAATATCAACTAACCCGTATGAGAATCTCTCGGTTAGTTAGAAGCTATGGGTTTTGTTGCTGTTATCATTTTGGTTTCGGTTTTGTAGGAATAGTTAGTTTAGCAAAAATCTACCTCTATTATGAGATGGTGGTCACCCCTTATGCTGCTGGTTAAAAGATAAACTTCTTTCAACTGAAGTTTCATCAATGAATAATCTTTTGATTATGCATCTCTTTTTTAAATTTAGATTGTCAAATGTTTGTAAACTAGCAATAAACAATCCTCACACTACCCAATCGAAAGTAAACTACGGCAGAAGACATTATTACGACATTATTACGATGTATAATATCAGACTATATACTAAGAGTTTCAGTTCTGAAAGACGTTTAGGTTAGTACCGAAAACGTTGTCTGGCCTATTATACTCATGCGGCAAGATTACGGTTGATTCAAAGCGTCTTAGCGCTTCATACTTGTTTCATTATATCTGCGAAAGCTACGTGTGATTTATTTTTTGAATTACAGTGATGAGCATTTGAGGTTACGTAAAGGAACTTTCATATGTATATAGTTGTATCTTAGTATATAGGCTCCCTTTCAACCACCCTGGGGTAAAAATATATCGCTTTTTACAATTGTTGATTTATTAGTAACCACATTTATATTTATGCCAAAGTACCGTTATAACATAATCTTACCTTTTCACACATTTAAATTTTCGTTGACATTGTAGGAAGTTTAATGTGTATAATTATATTTCACCGACATTATCTAATACACTCTGATGCATTAATCGGGGATCGTGCATAAATGAAAACATATTACACCCTTCAGTTCAGATTAACTGATAAATATTTAATTTGAACCTGTAGGGATGTAATAATCATGTTTTTTTTTTCAAATGTCCCATTCAGGTATGAGCATAATGAACGAAATATGTGACGTCAATGCACAAACTTCTGTTATCCGTGTATCTCATTATGATGAGGCAGTTAAAACAGTATCACAAGGGCTTGAACACAAGTAAGTCAATTCCTTGTATCCTATTCATCTCGCCAATTTACCACCACTAACTTAGCAACTATGCTGCAACGAGTAGGATTTATGACTTTTTCATGATCATTTGTGGGTGGACACCCATCTAAGGTCCGTCGCTCCTTCCGAGTTTACTGTTTCCTTTTTATCCTTTTTATCGGGTACCAGATCCACATATCATATCAACGATCGTTACAAAATACCTACAGCTAAATATTGATCCTACCTCTCGGATTTAGGAAACGTGCGTTAAAGGTAATGTTGAGTTAAAACGAACATCAAAAACACTTTACGAAATCTTTATCCAAATTGGTAGTTTCATGTAAAATTCATAGAAACTTTACATATGTGTATAATATGTACTATAATGCATAGCAATGATATAGCAAGAACGTTGCATTGGTTGTAAAAAAGAAAAGTGTGATTATTTAATCATTTGCAGGATGATTATACTGGCAAAAGAGTCATGATATTAAGTTTTTTTTCTCGGAAACACAATTAAACGAAATATTGAGAGAAAAGATTAGACATACGACATTAACACAAATCACTAACGATCATCTTAAACGTCAATATCTGCAACAACCAATATGACAGTTTTGACTATGAGTATTACTTGCTAATAGTAACATGGTAACTGCTAAGGGATGAAAACCGCCCTAACTGCTGTATCCGATTGATAAACATGCGCCTAACGTCCTTGTTATTTCTATTCTATGAGCAGAACATGACGGCGAAGAGGAGTCCATAGCGTGTAAGGCTCAAAATTATTTTCTTATGAGTCCCAAACATAAAGAGCTCTCCGAAACTATAAGTTACATACAATATTGGTTTAAACATATAACAGTGTTAAACAACATTTGTTTTAAATAATGCTTCATCCTGATAACTGACCTGACGTATTGTCATTTAGGACGGAAACAATTGTATTCCTTGGGAATTAACGGTCTGTTTGGAACATCAGCAATTGAAAAGTAATATCATAATAATTAGCATAAATATAATTTGGACTCATGAGAAAGACATGTTCATGGATGTTGGTCTGTGTCATTCGTCCATCATATATTTCAGAGTCTGTTTTTCTATATTTGGGCAAACACGAAAGTACGCATATATTTAGATAGATAAGGAGCAGTATCAATCGGTAACTATATCATAACTCACTTTTCACATTTACTTCGTTAAATTTCACAAGCAATCCAATTTTGTGTTTTTGAAATGGTTTGAAAGATCCAGATCCTGTCTTCAACATAGCTGAATCGATGATGTTTATGACAGAATAGGCAGGAGATGTGTTCACTCCTGCTGGGCTGTGTTATTTCTTTTACGGGCCAGGATCTAAATTTACTGGGGTATCAATGTTGTATGTATTTGTACGAATATGTATGTGTATTTGCATTGTTGCGTTTCCATTTCTGTGAAATAGTATAAAATCGAATAAGCGCTCTCAAATTCCCTAATGATGAAATTCAGTAAGAATACAAATTATATAATTCCTAGTATATAGATTTGGTATATTGTTATAATTATATTTTTATTAAAAATTATATATATATATATATATATATATATATATATATATATATATATATATATATATATCTTAGTTTTATATTTCATGACGGTTCAAATATCGGATAGTCTAGTATTATTAACAACTATCTCAAAGTAACTTACGATGTATAATATGCCTTTCGAATAAAGGTATGGAAGATTGACTCGTTCCTATCATACAAAAACATTGTATGTCCTCTAGCCTGTTATGACTTTGAGTTATTTACGCTTGTCACCTGTCGTTTTCTTTTGTTCCAGTAATCAAGTGAGCGCTTTTTGAGATCTTTTATTTTTACTTTCCACGGTTAGGTCCACTGGTTATAGCTGTAATGTAAAAGTTTTTGCAAAACCCTATATGACTTTCAGAATATCCTAGAAATATATGTCATCGTCTATGATATCAGTTATTGTTGAAGTCGTTACGGGCAGCTTTATTGTCACGGTCTTTCATAGATTGTATCATTCCCGAATTTCGTTAACGTTTGTTTTATTGCGGATGCTATAGTGCAAAAAAGTCATCAAACCAACAAAAAAGAAATACCATTTTGATGTTCTCCAAACTCATTTTAGGCACGTTCGTTTTGTTTGGTCATATTGCTCACATTTTGTGCTTTTTTACCAGCTTTTAGTACATATTCTTGTGGTTGTCTGCTTCCATCTAAATATCAAATGTATCAACATCACACCATTATTCGCGCAAAGATCAAGGTCGTCATGGTTAAATATTTTTTTATATATATTAAGAGAGAGAGATAGAGAGTTATTTTTAATTCACTTATACAAGACCCTGTACCCCAACGCTTCACGAGAAACTTGTAAATAAACATATGATGTAGATAGTACAATGTCATCTGAATACATAGGAAATACAAGTAGTTATGAAATGGATTTCATTTGATCATTATATTATATATAATTCTTTATTGCAAGGTTTAGTAAATAATGCGTTCTTTGCGTTAATAGGAAGTCTGATAAATGAAGCCATACTTAACCAGAAGTGTATACCTGATAACTTTGTTTTCCCTACTAGACTTATCACTAAGACTAATGTTTGAAAGGAAACGATACTAGAGACAGTAGAAACTCCGTCTAACAGATTTAAGTTATGATAAACAAATGTATTATATTGTGTAATCTCTTTTGGAAACATAAACTAAATTACAAACAATATATACTAATTTGAATGAAATGACGGTTTAGGAAGAGAGATCATTATAATCAAGTAGTCTTTAGCCAACATGTACTTTTCGTATATTGCGGACTATATAGTGTTTTATATTCTCTTAAGAATTTATACTACCACTCTTTAATAAATACAATTTTAACTTATGGCCATAAATGTGAAATACCTTGATAGGTTTTGAATCAAATACACGTGTGAAACTACCATCACAGAGATAAGGATATGTATTAGAATTAATGCTATATTTACAATAGACTCCCGAATTTTAAATTTATATATAACTTTCATCTCGGCCCACATTGATAAATTCTCCACGACACTCACACTGACATAATATGCTACATAGATATATTTTTGCTGCTGTTTATGTTTGTTGCAATGTGCAATTCCTTTACATGTAATAAATCAGTCCAAACACATTGTCCCATACTATGAAACGAAACACCACCACCCCATCCCCTCCAACACAAAATAAACAAAAACGTGCAACATCTATCTCAAATTTTATTTTTTTTTATCTTTCTTCTTTAGCTTGATTATAATAATAATAATAATAATAATAATAATAATAATAATAAAAGGAATAATAATAATAATAATAATAATAATAATAATAATAATAATTTGCCATCCTTGCTAGATGCTATTCGCGATAAAGTACAGTTAATTCAGTTATACTTTACTTTGTATACTCTTTCGGACTTTCTAAAGAGATCTAATGTTGTTATATGTACGACCATTTGTTATAATATTTATTCTAGCGTTTACATATTTCTGTATGACCACCCTCGCATTTACTTTTTTGTATAACCACCCTTGCATTTACTTATTTTTGTATAACTGCCCTCGCATTTACTTACTTTTGTATAACCAGCCTCGCATTTACTTAGTTTTGTATAACCATCCTAGCATTTCCTTTTTTTAAATTACCACGCTAGCGTTTGCTTAGTTTTCTATAACCACCCTAGCAGTAACTTATGTTTCTATAAACACCAGCGCATTTACTTACTTTTGAATAACCACCCTCTCATTTACTTAGTTTTGTATAACTACCCTCGCAGTTACATATATCTGTATAACCACCATCGCATTTACTTAATTTTAAATAACCATCCTCGCATTTACTTCTTTTTGAATTACCACGCTAGCGTTTAATTAGTCTTCTATAACCCTCGCATTTACTTATATTTGTATAACCACTCTCGCATTATTTTTGGTCTAAACACCCTAGCATTTACTTATTTTTGTATAAACACCATATCATTGACTTATTTTTGTATAAACACCCTAGCATTAATTATTTCTGTACAAAGACCCTAACATTTACTTACTATGGTAGCGTTATCCTAGCATTTACTTATTTTGGTATCGCCATCCTAGTAATTCGGTATTTTTGTATCGCAATTCCGTTTACTTATTTTGGTATCGTCATCCTAGCATTTACAAATATTTGTATAAGCACCCTAGCATTGACCTTTTGTTTGTATAAACACCCTAGCATTTATTTTTTTGGTATAAACTACATAGCAATGATTTATTTTTGTATAAACACCCTAGGATTTCTTTATTTTTGTATAATCACCCTATTAATGTCATGAAAAATGTTTTGTTTATGTGTAAAAATATATTCCCGCTGTCTAACATAATTTGTATATCAACAATGATGATTGTAAAAATATATGTACTAACAAAGGGAATAAGACGGTATAGGTTTCTCGAAGCAAAATATGTATATTTTTCTGTAACAATCCATTGGATTAACAGCAATGTTATTAAATTGATGCTGGCCTGTGATCGCATAATTGTTAACACTGATACTTGCGTTTCTCAAATATTTATGATCTAATATAGACTACAACATAAGCTGTTATGCCGACATTTACATACCGATGTTTCTCAACATCTAAGGTCTATTATTCAACGTAGGTGAACCTTGCCCTACATAGTCAACTTGGGATTTTCATCAGCTCTATTTATCCTATGTTAATATTTGTACACATGGTATGTTTTATTGATATTGCAGCTATGCAGGTGTTTGGAAGGATTGAAGTATAACCGAGACCTTTTTATATGGGTTAGGTCAATGTAACATCGATTTTGCCTGGACCGTTTATAGATTACCATACAAAAGACTCTATAAAGTTTATCATGTGTCGCATTATCTGAGAGCATTAAAATCCTACTATTCAGTATTATAAAAAAGTTCCACCCATAAATGAGACAATGAGGTAATTAAACCAAAGGAGAATCAACACTTGACCAGTGAACGTTCTAATGAGCTTCCTAAAAACGCCCAGTGAATCTTATGCAATAGGTAGATGTATATCGCTCAGTTTTAGTAGCTGACCCTATCACCATTTCAAGCGACACAAGCCAGCCTTTGAGTTGAGAATGAACACAGGTGTACACATTTTGTTCCTTGGAATCATGGGTTCTGTTCGTTCAGGTATTTTGTTCCACACATTTTTCCTCATATAGTTTATATATTGTAAAACTACAATGATTTTAGTGACTTTGAAAACATTTATAGTATTGCAGCCTTTATACAACGCAATATACAAGCAGTAGTTCCTAACATTCATACGATGTACTGATAAAATGTCAACCAGGGGTCACAAAGCTATTGAAGAGAGGCAATTGTAACGTTAATTTTCAGTTAAATTTAAAACATCTTCTGCTTGAAAAATATGTTCAAGTATCGCAATTTACATAAATTATGCAGACTAGAAATTGTATTTGGTATTTCTATGGTCAGAATGAGGAAAATACAGCTTTTGTCTACATTGCCTAAACCAGCTAGAATGTTATACAGTAATTCTACTAATCTTTACATTTTGTTTACAAAAGCAAGATCTAGTTTTACGCATTCTCACTCTTCGGCACACTCTGCAAGATGAATGTGCAGAAACCAAAATAATAAATATCAGTGAAAAATTGTTTACAAGTGACACTTTTAATTTCTTAACTTTCATGGGTAATAACCCTAGTAATATTAATGTAGTAGTAGTAGTTGTAGTAGCACATATATACATGATCTGTACACTAGTACTAATCAATATCGCCATCATCAACCTTAAATGTGAATGCCTAGTAGATGCAATGTCTTTATAAACAGTGCATGTATTCTGTATATTACGTATCCAGTCATAAAAATAAATGTTTCACGTGTTTGATAATATTTAAGTGTATTTTTATTTGCGATGGATTATCTTCTAAATCTGATCAATTTATTGCAAATTTAAAATATTGGTAAAAGCATTTTTCTTGGATGAACATATTATACCTAAGGAAAAATGAAATGAGCATTACATTTCATTTTTATCTGCCAGATACCCGAATGACGTATCATGCGATGCAGCAGTCACACCATCTGTTGCGCAACCGATTTAAGGTTACTGCTTATGGATGACCTACATCTATGATACATTTCTAGAATATAACGAAGGTCAATATTTCATAATCAAGTGTGCAAAGTTCAATGTCACCTAAGAGATACAGTTTGAGCTATGTACCTGGTTTAATCGTTGTGTGGCTATAATGTATATGCTCAAAGGGGAATTTAATATTATTATTACTATTCTTCTTCTTATTCTTATTCTTCTTCTTCTTCTTCTTCTTCTAATTATTATTATCATTATTATTATTATTATTATTATTATTATTATTATTATTATTATTATTATTTCATTACGAGACAATGAATTGTATCAGTGGGAACAATGCAACCAACAAGGTGGCGATACAAATTGTACTATAAGAGTGGAAGCATAACCTTTGCAACTCATCTTTTTCTCACAGAGGTAATATATTTAGGACTGGCATGGACCGTTGGCCGTTATATGATGATTGTACAGTATACATTGACACCATTATTAACCATTTGACCTGACAAGACAAAATTTGTTAAGCACAACATAACGAATCTCTTCATTTTAGAAAATAACTAGTCTGTTATTTGACAAAATGATCATTTTGAAATATGCGAAAATAAATGTCAAATGAGTTTATGAATAACTGAACGCTAATCCATGTAGTAATGAAGACGTTAATACAACTGGCATATACTGGAAAATACAAGTATTAGACAATATTTGCTTAGGATCGAAGGGCGATGGAGGGATTTAGTAATATGTACGTTGAAGTAATAGTGACTATACTATGTTAAAACACTCCAGACAAAATGTTTGAAAAAAAATAGCAAACGTATTCTGATAAAACTGAGATAATGGAAAAAAAACAAAGTAAGAAGTAAATATTTTTTGTGTAAGCATATATATATATATATATATAGATAGATAGATAGATAGATAGATAGATAGATAGATAGATAGATAGATAGATAGATAGATAGATAGATAGATAGATAGATAGATAGAAAGATAGATAGATAGATAGATAGATAAATTTGCTTATTTATTACAATTTCGATTATCGGACGGAACAAAAAGCTCTAAGATAAACATGCTTTTGTGGTATTGCTCGTTCATTATTTGCTGACTTTGTATTCTGTACAATTATCTCTTTTTGTTTTTAACAGCAAACATGCGTCCTGAAACAGTATGGTTGAAAGACGTGACCACAAATTTCCAGACTGATAAACGGACTCTCGGTGACCCTAACTTACCTGCTTATTTGACATTTAATATCAGGCGGGAATCATATGATCTGACATTGAACTTGAGGAGGAACAATGAAATTGATCCAAATGCTGACATTTATGTTTTGCAAAAGATAAATGAAGGTCAAACTATATTGACAAAAGCTAGCAATTTGGAAAGAGAGGTATGTATTCTTTGCATTTCAAGTTGTATGTTGATGTTACTTATTGTCAATGGGCTATCGTTGATATAATGGTTAAACTTTAAGTTCTTCAAACCAGTGTATCTTTTGATTTTTTTATTCGACAACGGAAAACTACAAACGTAAAATTAATTAAAATGAGCAATTTGGCCTTTACTTTAATATGATTCAAAGAACTAGTTACATTATCTAGAAGATAATTTAACAAAACATGTATTTGAATGAATTAAACGAGAAACAGTAACGATATTAAATGAAATTAAAACACTTATCAACTAACTCCATCACATTATAAAATAAAGCATAGACAGAGCAATATGTAGACCAATTCAGCCAGATATATCATAGGTAAGAATCCATTTATAACTGAGAATGTTATGAAAATATATGATGTTGTGAATACTTTTGTCTCATTGCATTGATTCAAAGGATTGTTCGAAACTACAGTGTTTAAATGACCAACTCTTGATCATTATTGTTTAAGGACTACCATCCTTCTTCTAATTTCTTAGTCATGTCAACATATAACTAACACTCTGCGTCAAACCTCACAGTTATGTCAAATTGGACTACCACAAAGCTTTAACCTCTCAGGC
This sequence comes from Unio delphinus, assembly GCA_029339505.1. Classification (NCBI taxonomy): domain Eukaryota; kingdom Metazoa; phylum Mollusca; class Bivalvia; order Unionida; family Unionidae; genus Unio; species Unio delphinus. The sequence continues at coordinate 14,134,934 of JAQISU010000087.1, forward strand.
ATGTTAATAAGTTTTAAAACGTTGTTTTGATCCAATTTCAACATCATATGATATCAAATAGTCTTTACAACTACATATAATCTGCATAAAATTTACACCAACATCTATTTGTATTCACGATATAACTTTACGATGCTTCATGTCCTACAATGTCGACAGCATGTTGGTGTTCACTAAAGGATAACATTCCGACCCAGTTGGTCATTATTGTGGGTGTACAGTTCATTTCATAATATACATTCAGATACGCTCGTGTTTCATAGGTTAAAATAATGTGTGTCACCAATTGTACGATTCTATCACTCAAAGTTACAAATTAATGTTGCCAACTGGAACTGCAATTACCATTCAAGGCCCTCATTAGTGCATTTGGTTATGTGAAGTCAGGGATGACATGTAACTTGCTGTAGCTACCATCTAAAGCATATATAAGTTCATTTCTTATGTAAAGTCAGGTATGACGAGTAACAAGCTGCAGAAAAATAATGATTTTGACATTCATGTTTCCTTCCTCAAGCAATGAGAGTTATCAATAACAATCTAACATTTACACAGTCTGTTCGAAACCTAGGTGTTACTCTTAACGGTACACTCATTAAGCCCGCATTTAATGAATGCATGCAACTCTGCATATCATTGAGGTGATACGCATCAGCTCCATTTGCAAGATACTTTCAATTTATTTAACTAAAGCATTTTCGTACTTTAGTACTTTCAAGATTCAGCAGAAACTTCATAACACCTAGATTCCGTACTGACTGTGAGAATTGAATGTTGGTGTTGCTGATATTTATTGTCTGAGGTAAATGATGTGGATGAGAAAGTCTTTGTTTTGTGATCAGAATAGCCTCAGTTTTGTCATCATTCATCTGCAGCTTGTTACATGTCATCCATGATTTCACATCCGAAATGCACTTATCTTCTCCATGGATGGTAGCATCAACTTCAGTTGGATGGCTAGACTTGTATATTTGGGTGTCATCAGCGTAGAGTTGGTGCGACACTAGGTGATGATCTATGACACTTGAAAGCGGCTGAGTGTACAGAATGACGAGAACAGGTCCAAGAACAGATCCCTGTGGAACACCATAACATACATCAACCGGGCTGGAGTGTATTCCATTTACAGATATAATTTGTGTCCTGTTGAATAAGTAGGACTTGAACCACTGTAAGTCTATATTCTGAATGCCAAATACATGCTGGAAACGGTGAAGTAATATATCATGGTCTATTGTTTCAAATGCTGCAGATAAATCCAGGAGAGTGAGGACTGTAATCTTTCCACTATCCAAAGCGGAGAGAATGTCACTAAATATTTTCAGAAGGGTAGTTTCTGTACTGTGGCAAGGGTGATATGTAGACTGTACATTGCAAAAAAGACTGTTTGAATTCAAATGAGATACAAGTTGAGTTAGAACGACCTTTTCTAAGATTTATGATATAAAAGGGAGATTAGAAACTGGGCGGTAGTTCTTTAAAGCGTTATGGTCCAGTGTAGGTTTCTCCAGAAGTGGCTGTACAATGGCAGTTTTGAAAAATGATGGGATTTCCCCTGATGAGAGAGATATATTAATAACATCAGTTAGTGAAGGCAATATTGGTTCTAAGCACTCAAGCAGGAGTGATGTCGGAATTGGATCAAGTTCACAAGACTTTGGTGCACTTTTCATCACGATTGTCTATACTAAATTTATAGAAACAGGTTAAAATGCTCCTAACGGTTGTCGGTGAAATTCTGCATCATACCTGTATGGTGATGAATCAGTTGAAATTGTGCTGTAAAGCGAATCTCTAATGATTTGAACTATGTCATCGAAGACATTTGCAAATTTGTCTGGTATCTATAGTGGAAAGAAGGTCGTTGGAAGTGGTGTACATTTGTTCCTTGACCTTAGTTTGTTAGTTATCTCGAAGAGCTCTTTGCAGCTGAAACTCTCCGTGTTCTTAGAACTGTATTGGGATGATTTGGATAAATGGACTTTGTTTGTGACGTTCTTCTTAGCGGCTTCGTAGATTTGTTTATGAATAGTGAGTCTGGTGGAAAGCCAAAGCCTCTCTGCTTTTCGGCGATGTCTTTTAGCAGTGCGAAGCTTGTCCCTAACACTGCTATACCAAGGAGAACACTTTTTTATTGATACTCTGCAGTTGGTGGCTGGGGCATGTTTTTCAAACAATGAAAGCAGGCAGTTATCAAGTTGTTCCGCTGTTGGGTGTAAGAACGTTGTTAGGTTTTATTGAATGTCATGCGTGAATTTAGTTCTATTTATCATACGGAGGTTTCTCTTAGTAGCAAATAGAGGGGGAGGGTTAGAGACTGATACGTGGAGATGACATACAATGCAGAGGTGATCCGATGCAAGTTCGTGGGATAGAAAAGTTTATTTCAGAGTATTATCATCAGGTCTATAAAGAAACTAGTCTAAGATGTGACCAAGTTTATGGGTAGGTTGTTTTACGGACTGTTTAGGATTGAAAACATGAATGGAATCTAGACGTTTTGAGGTGTTTGGTTTACCAGGACAGTCATAGTGAAAGTTGAAATCTCTTTAGAAGATTTGGAAACTGCTCTAAAAAGAGAGATTCAGTTAGCTTGTTTATTCTACTAGAAGGACGACGGTAGAGACAGAAAAAATCTACTGACCTTTGTTCCAGTATGAGTGTTGTTTACTCTAGTTCAAACCATGTGTGGCAGAAGTTGAAGGTTGTGTTGTACTTGAGGTATTTGATCATGGAATTCTTTGTAATTACAGCAAGTTCACCTCCGCGAGAGTTGCGGGGAAACGACTTGATGGAATAATCACTGGGTGTTATATCCGCACACTTTCTTTCATCACCTACCGAAAGTAACCAAGTTTCTGTCAGGAAGAAGTAGTAAATATTCTGGTCATTGATAAAATTAACAATTTCTATGCGCATTTTCGGAGATCCTACTGACTGAGCGTTGAATAATGCAATACGTAGTGGTATCCCTGGGACAGTTGAAGATTTAAGAGGAATTTGAACCCGGTTATTGAAACAAACGGCAGAATTGTTAAGATGTTCATCCGTTATGAGCGAAGGGGAGATAAACTGGAATCCTTCTTCCTGCACTACGAATTGAAAGAACGTTTCTTTTTTCCCTTCCGTTTACATTTAAGAAATGATGAATGAATTCCCAGTTCGTTCAGTCTTGAGCATAATCTAGTATCTAGATCCAAAGTGTGGTCATTTAATCGAATTAATGAGTATACATCGTAGTCTAAGCGGTCACGTGACGGCGGTTTATTCAAAAACAAAAAAAAATTACGTCTCAACAGCGGGACAGAACAGCTGTGAAAAAATCCAATTGCTCTCGTTTCCAACACAAGGAGATGAACCAACACACACGAACGGAACAGCCAACGCATGATGAAACACAAAAATGTAGACGATGACAGAAAACAAGCACAAATATCACAAATATAGTACAAAATCGGAAGAGCCCACTTTCAAGCAGTCAAGCGATGGCGGCCATATTTTCGGAACTATTTATATGGTAATATCATTGTGGTAGATGCCACAAGCACTTCGGGTGGTTTGAAACAAGCTCTCAATTGTTGCTTACTATAACAGTTAATAAGGTTTGAAAGATATTAAGGTGACATTGCACATTCATAATGTAACCCATCTCAAAACTAATTTATATTGTTTGTATGAATCTCATTTAGAAATTAATCAAGACATACGTACTTTACAAAACGACTACATGTTTCACTTTTTATTTAAATGCATCCTGATAACTATAAAATTAAGGACCCATTCATCTAGTTGCATTAAAACGAAACTTATAAATAATCTAACATACCGTCCTTAATAATGGCTATCAAATCATGCATAAACATTTACAAACGTTATACCTTGCAAAGCAAGTTGAAAGAAAAGCTCCCGACTAAAACAAATAATAAAAGGCAAAGTCAAACATATATAAACCTACATACATATAGGCTTACCAGGAGTGGGAGTATGGGGCATACATAAACGTCCGATGTATATATATATATATATATATATATATATATATATATATATATATATATATATATATATATATATATATATATATATATAAAGAAATACAAACCGTGTACCGCATATGACAATGTAACAAGCTAACTGTAGTCAGCATATATATATTTTTATCCACAATATATACAATTTGGAGCGTCTACCATTTACATTTATGTCTACCGAAGTACATTTCTGCGTTTGTATTCAACTAGGATGTTGCTTACTACCAGGACAGGGAGAATGGGGCATACATGACCGTCCGATGTATCAAAAGATCAAATCAAAAGTGTGAGAGAGTTATCGTAAGTTCATTATGTAATTACATTAATTTTAATACATTATACAGGATTTTTATAACACCTGCTTCATAACATCTTACACAAACTGTAGAAGGTAGTTCCCTGGTGATTCACGGCAAAGGTGTGCTCTAAGCCACACATAACAATGTACTGGTCACTGGCACATGCAAATACTAATATGTCAATTTCTGATTTCTTTTTTCGAATGTTGTCAGCAGTACGCAATAGAATCCACAAATTCAACGTAGGATCAATCTCTCTAGCTAAGTGCCTCAGACATAATTTGCTTCTGCATTACTGCATTAGTTGAATCGTCAAATATGAGCGTTTATACACAATTACAGACCCATACACCGTCTCAAGCTTAAATGAAGTGGATGGGTGGACTAATAAGCGCACACACATTTTCTATCTTCTACTATCACATCAGTTTACATGCATCACGCATGATGCATTCAAATGCATCTGCAGAGAACGCCATGTATTACGGACATGTGCATTTAGTAGAAAGCAGATTAGTATAGAACGAGTGGTACTAAGTGATCCATGCGTTATCTATGATGTGTCACATACATGTCTCCCTTTACAATGTTTTCCAAAATCTAGAATGGAAACTTACAAATAGAAGACAACAGTTACCATCTTCAACCAGTGGAGACTATCGACTCATCTGATAACTTGAAGGAAGTTTCAGATATCAATGGCAAACGATATCTTCTACTGGACCAAGACATAATCCAGCTACAAACGTTAGTCAATAATAAAGGTTTGTAATGTATTATGTTACATATTACATACACAGTTATTTATTACATTAAAATAATCAAACACATTCTTCGCATTTGTCTACAAAATGGTATAAAACGTCAATCATTCTGTAAATGAAAATTGGAATATGCATATGACCGAAAAGTTCTCTTTCTTGATCTATAACTGTTTTACTTCTAATTGGAATTTTTGTTTATTCTGTCGTGGTATAAAGTTAGGGTTAACGATTTTTCTCCTATTGTTTAAAAAGCAAAATGATAGAGGGAGAAAGATTAGAAACGTCACTATGACTAAATGCTTTGTTTCTTTCTCGAAGGACACCGGCTTGTATTTCTATTGCATGCTTATTTTCTTGCTTAGATATGTACAGAACATGACATCTCCAAATGTTGAAATATAACCTGTACCTTATATTCCGGTCTCTCGATATGATAAAGAATATATTACCTTACAGATGCTGCAAATGTCATTAGAACCAACGTAGCAGCAGATCCTAAGACTCTTTTTGAACGTTTCACTGGAATGGACAAACGAAACTATTTTCGTCGCTCAGAGTCTACCTTATTTTCTCGATATCTTGCAAATTTACATGATCGAGATAGCATAGGTGAGAACAATTACAACGAAAGAAGCTCGATAATGGTACACTATTATAAATATTAAAATGGTCAGATAGATCCAAGTAATCCATGATAAATTAATTTAGAGAATATTATTTCCAGTTAATGTTCTTAAGAATTACACGCATTCTGACAATATACCTAGTAATGCAATATAATAGCATTATTCATAAAAGCTAGTGTACACACAATTATATTAAGTTAATCGACCTTAAATACTTGAACTATTTATAATGGAAATGCTTATATCCTTCCAATTTATATCCGCAGATAACTCTCGCCAGTTAAAGAGTGACTACTATGTCAAGATCGCCGTACTAATAGATTCATCAATATGGGACTTGTAAGTGCCCTCTATATTTATATTGTATGCTTATCATTATCCATGAAAGCACGTTGAACGTTAACATAATGATCATTTGCAAACATGATGTTTATGTCGCTCGCTCTTGTTAGAAACTTATAAAAACGTTTGACTGATATGGTAGTTCATGGTTCAGCCTTCAATACAAAAACGTCGACCGTTTTAAAAGAACGCTTTTGACCCAAATCATCTCATTTGGTTGTGGATAATTGTTGTACATAAGGTTGTGATACACAAGGTGCTTGAAGTTCAGTCGGTTTCGTTTCTGTCAGTTTTAGTTAAACGCTAAGAATCACCGCAAACGTTGACGGCCAGACCAGGGTCTGAATTAATTTGAAAAGCATCAGAGAAATTAAGATTACTTTTGACGTTTACATTGACGTCGTTTCCTATTTGAAATATACATATTTAAAACAGTGAAACAAGCATGCATTTCAAAACTTCGCCTAATGTAGGTAACTCTGTTTCCAATTCTACCTAAGAGATGTTAGATCGTCTGAAACACGAAACGTTACCTGAGCTTACTTGGATTTTTCTGAAGTAAAGCCAGCTTTAATAAAACACTGACGACACATATGTTTAAAGGGTGAAAATATTGGGGATAAAATTGCTAGATTAGACAGTTTATATATGGCTTTGATAGGAAATTAAGGAAATTAAAGTTAAAATAAAAAAAAGAATTGGAAGAATCAGATGTTAAACAAACTTGTGGATTGGTAAATTAAAATTGAAAGGGGATGCATTTCAATATGAAGAGATAAATAAAGTCGAGAATTTCTAATGCATAAAAAATGGAAATTGCAACTGAAAGTCAAATTAATAGAACTGCCATGGGAAGCATATTACACGGAGTTTAAAACGCAAGTTCAGTATTTATATTAACTTACATATTATGTGAGAACCCAATTTCAAGTACAAACGGATACTTAATTCATTCATCATTGTAACAATCACTGAATACTTTAATATCGGGAAGAGAAAGGTAGGGTTTATTATTGCAAAATGTTCGCATTTGAAGAAACTAATGCATATTCAAACAGTAAACAAAAGTTAGACAATTGTATTATCAGATTAAGCAAAAGAAAAGAAGTGTATTTGAAAATGCAAAAACACATTAAGGACAGATATAAATTAAAATTAAAATTTCGAGCGATTGAGGCAACTGAGACAAATATAGGTCAAAATATAGAAATCAGAAGACAACAATCAGAAACAAATTGCAAAGGTTAGATTTGCAAACGTAATTGCACATATATATGAAGAAGGAGAGATAGGAATGAAACTAAAATTAAAACACTTAGATCTGGCTCGCCGAAAGCATTCATTTTAAGAACGTTGTTATGCTACCAGAAATGTTTGGCTAGTCTCCCTTTGCAAAGAAATTTAAGACGAGACGCTCTAACGTTTCGTCGGTTTGATACATAAAGGAGCTGAGAATATACCATCCGAGTACAAATGTATCAAGCAAATTCAAGAATCAATTTACA